>CAUYON010026209.1:0-15421 GCA_963573935.1 Arctocebus calabarensis | reverse complement strand
CGATCCTGGCCCCAGCCAAACTGCAACAACAAAATAGCCTGGCGTTGCGGCGGGCACCTGTTGTCCCAGCTACTCGAGAGGCTGAGGCAAGAGAATCGCCTAAGCCCAAGAGCTGGAGGTTGCTGTGAGCTGTGACGCCACAGCACTCTACCGAGGGCGATAAACTAAGACGCTATCTCTTAAAAAAAAAAAAAAAAGACAAGACATAAACTGAGGTTAAGCTGGTTGTGACTAAACCAGTGTACTCTTGAGCACATGTGAGCAATACTTCAAGAATCAATTGCTATTTCTCCTTAAAGTTTTTACAGTAATAGACTTGTAGGCAATTAGAGTCTCCCAATTAATTCAGATTCCTGAAGATTTCTTGTGTTTTATTAATTAACTTTTAGGTCACCAGTTCACTGGCTAGCATACCCCCAACAGCTTAACTTTCAGTTAAATAACCCACCCTGCAAGTCCTGGCCTAATTATTTTAAGCATAAATGAGTGTATAACATTTGCACACTGGCTAGATAAGAACAATTTAAAAAGTAGTACATCTGACAAAGATTTGCAACAAGCATACACAAAGAACTACTAAAATGCAATACTAGAAAGGATCTGAACACACTTCACAAGGGAATATTTATAACTAATGAACAGGCACATGAAACAGTACTTGATATGAAAAACATAATCAGTGAAATGCAAATTAAAATATTGACATACCACTTACTACATACCCACCAGAATGGCTAAAATAAAAAAAAAAAAAAAACACTGACACCACCTTATGCTGACAAGGATAAAAAACTGGAACTCTCGGCTCGGAGCCCGTAGCTCGGTGGTTAGGGTGCCAGCCACATGCACCAGGGCTGGCGGGTTTGAGCCCAGCCCAGGCCCGCTAAATAACGATGGCAGCAACAGCAAAAAAATAGCCAGGCATTGTGGTGGGTGCCTGTAGTCCCAGCTACTTGGGAGGCTGAGGCAAGAGAATTGCTTAAGCCCAAGAGTTTGAGGTTGCTGTGAGCCATTGTACTCTACCGCGGGTGACATAGTGAGACTCTGTCTCAAAAAAAAAAAAAAAAAAAAAGATACAGGGCGGCACCTGTGGCTCATCGGGTAAGGTGCCAGCCCCATATACCGAAGGTGGCGGGTTCAAACCCAGCCTCAGCCGAACTGCAAAACAGAAAAATAGCCAGGCGTTGTGCCGGGCGTGTAGTCCCAGCTACTTGGGAGGCTGAGATTCTGTCTCTACAAAAAAAAAAAAAAAAATACAAACCGGAATTCTCACACATTGCTGATTGAAGTTTAAAAAGGCACAACCAGTTTGGAAAATGTCCAGTAGTTTCTTTATAAAGCTGTATGTATAAACATACACTACATCTCTAACCTATGACCCAACAATTCTAAGAGGAACAAAAACATGTGGTCACATAAAGACTTCTAGGAAAATGTTCACAGAAGCTTTATTCTTATTACCTAAAAAACAGAAAAGGCTCAGCTGTCTATCAAAAGAATGGATAGGGCGCCGTCTGTGGCTCATCAAGCAGGGCGGGGCCCCATATACCAAACGAAGGTGGCGGGTTCCAACCCAGCCTCGGCCGAACTGCAAAACAGAAAAGTAGCCGGGCATTGTGCCAGGCGCCTATAGTCCCAGCTACTTGGAAGGCTGAGGCAAGAGAATCGCCTAAGCCCAGGAGCTGGAGGTTGCTGTGAGCTGTGTGATGCCACGGCACTCTACTGAGGGCAATAAAGTAAGACTCTATCTCTCCCAAAAAAAAAAAAAAGAATGGATAAATTATGGCATACCTAATACTCAGGAATAAAATGAAAGTATTAAAGACACAATCGACAAAGCAAATAGACAACCTTCTGAATGGAAGATATTTGCATGTTACAAATCTGACAAAGGGCTAATAACCAGAATCTACAAAGAACTCAAGCAAATCAGCAAGAGCAAACAACCCCATTAATCTTTGGGCAAGAGAGATGAACAGAATCGTTTCCCAAGAGGACAGATGAATGGCCAAAAACCACATGAAAAAATGCTCATTATCCTTCATCATCAGAGAAATGCAAATCAAAACCACTCTTGAGATACCACCTAACATCAGTGAGGTGCTGAGAATGGCCCACATCACAAGGTCCGGAAGCTACAGATACTGGCGTGGGTGCAGAAAAGCAGGGAACACTTAGGCACTGTTGGTAGGAATATAAGCTAATATAGCCTTTTTGGAAAGAAGTATGGAGAATCCTTAAAAAGCTAAGATGTGGAAACAACCCAAGTGCCCATCAACACATGAATGGATAAACTGTGGTATATGTATACCATAGAATACTGTTCAATCATAAAAACGATGAAGACTTTGTATCCTTTGTATTTACTTGGATCTGGAGAACATTCTCCTCAGTAAAGTATCTCAAAAATGTAAAACAAGGCTCAGTGCCCATAGCACAGTAGTTACAGGGGAAGCCACATACACCTAGGCTGACAGGTTAGAACCCAGCCCGGGTCAGCTAAACAACAAAAAATAAGCCAGGCACTGTGGTGGGCACCTGTTGTCCCAGCTACTGAGGAGGCTGAGGCAAGAGAATCGCTTAAGCCCAAGAGTTTGAGGTTGCTGTGAGCTGTGATGACATGGCTCTCTACTGACTGAGGGCGACATAGTGAGACTCTGTCTCAAACAAACAAACAAAAAAAAACAATGCTGATGAAACCTAAATACATTATGCTGAAAGAAGCCTTAAAAGAGCACATACTTTTATTGATTTATATAGTTTGAAAAACAGAAAACTAATCTATGATAGGAAAAAACTCAGAACAAACAGTCATTACCCTGGGGGACAGAAATAGAAGCAGGGATTGACTGAGGAGGTACATGAAGAGATTTTCAGGGGTGAGTACACGTTATTTTTTTTTTTTTAAGAGACAGAGTCTCATTTTGTTACCCTCGGTACACTGCTGTGGTCACAGCTCACAGCCTCCAGCTCTTGGGCTTAGGTGATTCTCTTGCTTCAGCCTCTGGAGTAGCTGGGACTACAGGTGCCCACCACAATGCCCAGCTACTTTTTTTGTTGCTGTTCAGTCAGGGCTAGGTTTGAACCCACCACCTGGGTATATAGGACTGGTGCCCTACTCACTGAGGCACAGATGCTGCCCGATTACACATTATTTTGATAAAAGCTTGGGTTTCACAAGCACATGATTCATCCAACACCTAAGATTTATGCATTTCATTGCATGTATACTTTAACTCAAAAGAAAAAAATAATCTTTAACAAATACTGAATTCTAGTTAACAACATGCATTCTGGCTCGGCGCCTATGGCTCAACGGGCTAAGGCGCCAGCCACGTACACCTGAGCTAGTGGGTTCGAATCCAGCCCAGCCTGCTAAACGAGGCTACAACCAAAAGATAGCCAGGCGTTGTGGGGGGCGCCTGTAGTCCCAGCTACTTGGGAAGCAGAGGCAGGAGACTCGCTTGAGCCCAGGAATTGGAGGTTGTTGTGAGCTATGATGCCATGGCACTCTATCCAGGGTGACAGCTTGAGGCTCTGTCTCAAAACAAAAACAACAACAATATGCATTCTGAAATGTTTAAGGGGTATACTTAAGTCTGCAATTTTCCTTAAAATGCATGAAAAACAAGGACTTATAGATGGATAGTTAAAAAAGCGGGGGGGGGGGGCAGCACCTGTTGCTAATCCAGTAGGGAACCAGCCCCATAAACCGAAGGTGGTGGGTTCAAACACAGCCTTGGCTGAACTGCAAACCAGAAAAATAGCCAGGTGTTGTGATGGGTGCCTGTAGTCCCAGCTACTCTGGAGGCTGAGGCAAGAGAATCGCCTAAGCCCAGGAGTTGGAGGTTGCTGTGAGCTGTGTGACGCCACGGCACTCTACCGAGGGCGATAAAATGAGACTCTGTCTCTAAAACAAAACCACAGTAAACTCATTAATTATAGAATCTAAGTGGTATATATATGCATGTTCACTGAACATTTTTTTAACTTCTCTATAGGTTTAAAATTTTCATCATAAAATGCTAGAAAAAATAAGCAGTGAACAAAGGAAAAGAATTAAGTTAACAAAAGCTGTGCTTGAAACAACCAAGAAGGAAAAGAAAACTTTTTGAGTAGTTTAAGCAGAGGTAAAGGGATGAAAGAAAATCAAAATAAAGTTCTACTGCTAATATAAGCAAAACAACTGAATACAAAATAGTCTTTCAGGCACAGTGCCAATAGCTCAAGTGGCTAAGGCGCCAGCCACATACACTGGAGCTGATGGGTTCGAATCCAGCCCAGGCCTGCCAAACAAGGACAACTACAACCAAAAAATAGCCAGGTGTTGTCAGGCACCTGCAGACCCAGCTACTTGGGAGGCCAAGGCAAGACAATCACTTAAGCCCAGGAGCTGGAGGTTGCTATGAGCTGTGATACCATAGCACTCTACCCAAGGTGACAGCTTGAGGCTCTGTCTCAAAAAATAAAATAAAATAACCTTTTATTAAGGTAAAAATTTTCACTTTGAGGTGGCTAATATAACAAAGCAAGGAAATAAAACACTAGTTGAACTCTAGTACCTTAGTACCCTAGTACTAGGGTAGAATGTTTTTCTATAACTCTGCAGACAATTTGAAAGCCCTGTAGTATATAGTTTAGACAAAGTCATGCGATCTGCAAAAAAAGACTCTTTTAGACAGAGTCTCACTTTGTCACCCTAGGTAGAGTGCAATAGTGTCATAGCTCACAGCAACTTCAAACTTTTGGGCTCAAGTGATCCTCTAGCCTCACCCTCCCAAGTAGCTGAGACTACAGGTGCCCACCACAGAGCCTGGCTATTTTTAGAGGTGGGGTCTCACTCCAGCTCAGGCTAGTCTCAAACTCTAGAACTCTGGCTGTCCACAGGCCTCAGTCTCCCAGAGTGCTAGGGTTACAGGCATGAGCCACCACACCCAGCCCCTGAGAAAAATTTTCTAAATTATGTAGAGATTGACCACCCATATAACACTAATAAATCAATACTATTAACCAACAGTGTTTGGCTAGAATTGGTCCTAACAATTGTATTTATTGACTGGTCTGAATTCCTAAGAATTGATTCAGTTGGCTCGATGCCTGTGGCTCAACGGGCTAAGGAGCCAGCCACATACACCTGAGCTGGCGGGTGTCTGAGCTGAGTCTGCAGAGTTATAATTGTCTGCAGAGTTATGGGTTGGAATCCAGCCTGGGCCTGCCAAACAATGACAGCTGCAATCAAAAAATGGCCAGGCATTGTGGCGGGTTCCTGTAGTCCCAGCTACTTGGGAGGCAGAGGCAAGAGACTTGCTTGAGCCCAGGAATTGGAGGTTGCTGTGAACTATGATGCCACAGCACTCTATCCAGAGTGACAGCTTGAGGCTCTGTCTCAAAAAAAAAAAAAAAAAAAAAAAAGAATTGATTCAGTTTAACTTCAATATTGTTGAAACACCCTCATTCTCACCTTCACGAAAGGTCTACAGTGGCCAGAGCCACCTACCAGGATAAAAACTAAACAGCAGCTCAGTAGGTCAGATCTGGTTTCCAAAATCACTTCCAACAATCATAAGGAAAAGTGAACTCAAAACTAGTGGTGATTATTAGTAAAAGTTATTCAAATAGTAAAAAAGTGAAACTCAAAAGTAGTGGTGGTTTTTAGTAAAAGTTATTTAAATAGAAAAAAGTGAACTCAAAAGTAGTGGTGATTATTAGCAAAAGTTATTCAAATAGTAACACGTGAACTGGTTCACTCACCTCAATTAGTTTCAACTACAAAGGAAATGTGTGTTTAATAAAATTGATTTTACACACAGGTAGTGAATATTCTTGAGATTTACAGAATGTCAACAATCTATTTCCTATCCTGTAGGCTTCCCCCAAACCTCTAGATGTCTTAAGGTAACTATGGACCTTATGTGACAGCCTCTCGAAAACCTTATAAATTTCAGGATCATTTTAATTTCAGTTCATTTTCTTGAACTCTTATTAACTTCATAAACATCCCTTCTCCAGATGGCCAGTTACCAAGGTAGCTTTTCTCTATTATGAAAAGTGTCAAATAGAGAATAACATCATGAACCCAAGCTTCAACAGTTATTTACTCAACAATTGGTAAAATGCACCTAATCTTTCATCTATAAGCCTCATCTCAAGATTATTTTGATGCAACTTCCTTATTTATCAGTAAAAGAGTTTTAGTCACACAATTTTAGTTACCTAAAATTAAAATTGATCCCTTCCCTGAAGCTATGTCTTCTCACATACAGGAACTCCACATGTCATTGGCAAGTATTTTAGGAAAAACTCCCTTTGATAATTGAGGTAGGAGAAGACAAGTGTTTTTGTTGTTGTTGTTTTTGACAGAGTCTTAAGCTATCACCCTGGGTAGCATGTCGTGATGTCACAGCTCACAGCAACCTCAAACTCTTGGGCTTAAGCGATTCTCTTGCCTCAGCCTCCCAAGTAGCTGGGATTACATGCACCTGCCACAATGCCTGGCTATGTTTGTTGTTGTTGCGGTTGTCACTGTTATTTTAGCTGACCTGGCCGGGTTCGAACTCCCTAGGTGTATGTGGTTAGCGCCCTACCCATCGAGCCACCAAGACAAGAGTTTTAAATTAAGTTGCAACTACTGAAACTTAACATTTTAAGTAAGATGGCAAGAAATAAGAGATTGTCTTTTGCTATACAGGTTGAGTATCTTTTAACCAAAATGCTTGGGACTAGAAGCATTTTGGATTTCAGATTTTGGAATATTTGCATTTTACTTTCTGGTTACACATCCTTAATCCAAAATCCTCCAACAAGCATTTCCTTTGACCAGCATGTCTGTGCTCCAGGTTTGGATTTTGGAGCATTTCAGAACAGGGATACTCAAGCTGTATTAGTTCTCTTGAATTCTTAGTGTCCTAAAAGTTGCCCTACATACAGAAAATGGCAAATTATTCCAAAACGTACCTTTATTTACAAAACGTTCATTAAAATTTTAGAAAGAGGTAGCCAACACCACCTCAATATTTTATAATGAATATTTTGTAAATAAAAGTATATTTAGATATAATTTCTCATTTTCCCTATGTATGGCAACTTCTAAGACATCCTCTAAATGGAAATACAAAATGAATAAAAGGTTTTATATAAAATGGACTATATTTGTCCCAGATTTAGAAAAGTCTAGTTTAAGTTCATGCTTGACCCTCTCCAATAGACTATTTCACTATTCATGGAAAGTTATGTCTGAATTAAGCTCTGAATATATAGTATTCACATAAAAAAATCCATGACTTGTTTGTTTATATCTTTATTCCATAGCTAAGTGAAAGGTTAGGCCAAGAAAATGAAAAATGTTTTCAATTCGTAAGTCTTCAATTTCAACTGTAAAACAGATTTAGTATTTTCATCTGCTCCTAATCAAGGCAGAAAGCTATAATTAGTTTTGAGAATAAATATATACAGCATAAAAATGAATTATATTTTTTCCTTGCCATTGAAATTATGGAACTTTCTACCTTTGGTGTAACCAGGTTTATGTCAGGAAAGGGGTAAGGGTAAAAGGTAGAAACAAACCCCAATAATTATAAACAGATAAAATTTGCTTAACAGTAAAAGATAGGTGGGATATCCTTTGTAATAATAAGAGTAACTAAAGAGGTAATATTTTAAAAGAAGTCCACCATTATGTTTATCCTACAGGCTGATTAAACCAAAGTCTTAGGGTTTCTTTGTTTTTTAAAACCATAAACCCACTTCTTTTTTATCTGGCAGCTGCCTCCAAAAACCACTTCAGATTACCTTCACTCCTCCCACAACAAAAGGAGGGCCAGGGCCCTCCTTGATTATTTCTTAGAAAGACTGATTATAATACATATACAAAGAGATCTGGCCAGTGCGGTGGCTCACGCCTGTAATCCTAGCCCTCTGAGAGGCTGAGGTGGGTGGATTGCTTAAGCTCACAAGTTCAAGACCAGCCTGAGCAAAACCAGGACCTCATCTCTACTAAAAATAGAAAAACTGAGGCAAGAGGATCTCTTGAGCCCAAGAGTTGGAGGTTGCTGTGAGCTACGATGCCCTGGCACTCTACCCAGGGTGACAGCTTGAGACTCTGTCTCTAAAAAAAAAAAAAGAGAGAGAGAGAGAGATCTGTATGATTTAAATAGACCATAAATAATTGATTTTAATCGAAAAAACTAGGCTAATCTAGTACAAATGTTGATTTCAGATTAAGTTAATAACAATCATGTGATCAAATTGCATTAATCAATAAGGGAATGCAAGGTAAAGCAGCAACCCGCAAGTTTGAAATAAAAACAAATCAACTGGAAACCTAAGACTGGCACATCTGTCTCAAAACTACTCAAATTCCAGACCCATATTCTTAAGGAAGATTACAACTTTCTAAAATACCTCTAAGAAGCTAGTTAGGGAGCCACTGATAGCTGAAGATACAGGGCAATCACATACTATGAATTTATATGTATTTCTGAAATGTTAGCACATTGGAAAAATTTTGAAGGGTTGCTCCATGTTATAAGCTTGACTAAAATAAACATTTATGAAGAACATAACACAATTTATAGGCTGCACATATTGAGAAGACAAGAGCATTAGCAGAGAAGCAGCTAAAACATTAATATGCATAGTTAGGTTGTTGTAAACATCAGTGTGCATCATCTATCTTTATTAAAGTTGTCAGATGTCAACTTGCAGTACAAAGCTGTCTTAACACCAAAGATACAAAAACAAAAACAACAATCAGTACTATATGTTATAAAACAGTATCCTTTAACTAGTACACTGGCTTACTGGGAGCTCATTAATATCAATCATCTTAGAGAATACACTGAAGATAGGGTATCTTCTCTGCAATGGATTCTACCTTCTTTATTTTTTATTGAGACAGAGTCTCACTTTGTGGCCCTCAGTAGAGTACAATAGTGTCATAGCTCACAGCAACCTCCAACTCATTAGGCTTAAGTGATTCTCTTGGCTCAAGCCTCCCAAGTAGCTGGGACTACAGGCGCCTGCCAGAACGCCCGACTTTATTTTAGTAGAAACGGGGTCTCACTCTGGCTCTTGCTGGTCTCAAACCTGAGCTCAGAGCAATCTACTCGCCTCGGACTCTCAGTGAATTCCACTTTCTGTACTTTTAGCTGTTTAAGCACCTCAAGTCCTGATATCTCAAATGGCTCTTTTTGCCTGGGGTGCAGCCACAGGAAATAAAGGATAGAATGATTCATAAGCATAAATAACATTTTTTAAAAGGTGGTATAAATAAATTTTGTGACAACCGGCTCGGCGCCTGTGGCTCAACGGGCTAAGGCGCAAGCCACGTACACCTGAGCTGGCAGGTTCGAATCCAGCCCAGACCCGCCAAACAACAATGACGGCTGCAACCAAAAAAAAATGGCCGGGCGTTGTGGCAGGCGCCTGTAGTCCCAGCTACTTGGGAGGCAGAGGCAAGAGACTCGCTTGAGCCCAGGAATTAGAGGTTGCTGTGAGCTGTGATGCCATGGCACTCTATCCAGGGTGACAGCTTGAGGCTCTACCTCAAAAAAAAAAAAAAAATTTTGTAACAACCAAATTAAACTTTTTTTTTTTTTTTTATTGAGACAGAGTCTCATTTGTCGCCTTTGGTAGAGTGCTATGGCAACACAGCTCACAGCAACCTCAAACTCTTGGGCTCAAGTGATTCTCTTGCCTCAGCCTCCAGAATAGCTTGGGACTACAGGTGCCCGCTACAACGCACTGCTATTTTTAGAGGCAGGGTCTCGCACTGGCTTAGGCTAGTCTCGAACCTGTGAACTTGGGCAATCCACTTTCTTTAGCCTCCAGGGTGCTGAGATTACAGGTGTGAGAAACCAAGCCCAGCCCTCAAATTAAACTTTTTTTTTTTTTTTGCAGTTTTTGGCTAGGGCTGGGTTTGAACCCACCACCTCCAGCATATGGGGCCGGCACCCTACTCCTTTGAGCTACAGGTGCCACCCTCAAATTAAACTTTTAAAATAGATGTTTATCAGGTTACTGCAAAACATTCAGGTTGAAGTGCCCCACAAGATCACTATAAGATCTTGTAGTCTTTAAGTAGAAGAAATAGGACTTATGAGATAAGCCTCACAGAAAGTTAAAGACAAGCCAGGCCTTGAGAGATAAAGGTCTGAAAGCAAAAACAGCAAGATCTGACAATTATTGGAAGAAAAGGATAATGAGAAAGCAAGGTTAAATCAAAGTGGCATAAGGGGGTTACAGATGCTTTGAAAAACAGAAATAAATGATGCCACGGCACTCTACCAAGGGTAACAAACAAAGTGAGACTCTGTCTCTAAAAAAAGAAAAAAATAGAAATACAACCTAAAAGGAACATTCTCAGGAGAAAAGAACTAGATATGGAGTATGTATTGCAATGATTTGAAATTAAATAACATTTCAAACAGCCATGTAACTACTCCCTGCCAGTTCATAGTATAAATTCATATTCATTTGCAACCAAAATGCCAGGAGAAAAAAACATGCTAAAACCACCAAATGTCTGGTACTCTTTGCTGCCATGAAAAAGCAAAAAAGAAAATCCCACTCATTGGCAATTTTAAATGCTAGTTTTTATTTACTGCTAACTGTGCAAAAGACATCAATTCAATAGTGTGCAGTAAAACACATTAAGTCTAATATTAAACAATATGGGTTAAATTTAAAGAAGAGCACCATGCACCTTCAAAACTGATCAATTTTACAGAACACAACTCAGTTCAGATAATTCTTAAGAATCCCGATGAGGTCTCTTATTTAACACTAAGTGAGTTAGCCAGAAGCAAATTCTCTTGGTTTTCTTTTACTTCGTAGAAAAAAGTGGAAGTAATCTCAATACTGCACGGTTTAATATGATACGTAATTTCTGAACCAAGGAAATAGTTTGTAATGAATTATTCCATTTATCAATTGATACCATCAGCTAATATAAAGTTGATAAGCTGGCTGACAGGAAAACAGTTGAATACAATAGATGGCAATACTGGGCTAGTTGGATATCCATCTCCATTTCCTTACTCACAGCCCAAAGTAATATTTCTTTAAAGTACTATTTTAAACTAAAAGATAAAATAATCTTAAAGATAGATACAATAGTAACCACTCTACCCACCCAACGACTGAAACATTAAACATAACTTTTAAAAATCCAAACAGCAAGAAAATGGTGGTGCAAGAATACTTCATATTACTAAATATTACATATTGTGAGGCACATAATGAGAAGCTGAGGGAGATGCAGCAATATAGCCAACTGGCCCAGGATTTATAGCACCATGGATTTGAGAAGAACCACCATATGCTGCACCAACCGGATGCCAGGAGGCAACATAGGGATAATCTGGCATGACAGGAACGCAGGACTCAAACCCTGGCAAAGGTGGCTGCCCATATGGATCCGGTATTACTGGATAATAGACTGCTCCATGAGGGAAAGATGTAGGGTCACCATTCGGAAAAGTGCCTGAAACAAAGAATGTATATAGTATACTTTATGTACAAAAATTCACTAAAACAGAACCCCATGCAATATAAACATATTCTTCAGGTGAAAATAAAACTTATCAGCAGCACCTATAGCTTAGTGAGTAGGGCGCCAGCCCCATACACCATGGGTGGCGGGTTCAAACCTGGCCCCAGCCAAACTGCAACCACAACAACAAAAAATAGCCAGGTGTTGTGGCAGGCACCTGTGGTCTCAGCTACTTAGGAGGCTAAGGCAAGAGAATCGCCTAAGCCCAAGAGCTGGAGATTGCTATGAGCGGTAATGCCACAGCACGCTACCAAAGGTGACAAAGTGAGACTCTGTCTCTTAAAAAAAAAAAAAGAAAACTTATCATACTATAAGATCACAGCAACTGCAGGGGCACTTTACATATAAACAATAGTGACAAAAACAGGCCACCAAAAGGTTATATGAAAATTTCCAAATTAAAAAAATATTTAAATATGTATGTGTGTGTGTGTCTCTCTCTCTCTCTCTCTCTCTCTATATATATATACACACACACACATATATATATATATAAAAATGTATCAAATCTATTCTACCTATAGACAAGGTATCTTTCTTAGATGACTTAGGTATCAACAGGGTAAATACATAAACTCTGGAATCTTTCTAGTCAATTAAGATCTTACAGGCCACAGCAGTGCCTGTGGCTCAGTGGGTAGGGCACTGGCCCCATATACTGAGAGTGGCAGGTTCAAACCCAGCCCCAGCCAAATTGCAACAAAAAAATAGCCGGGCATTCTGGCGGGCGCCTAGAGTCCCAGCTACTCAGGAGGCTGAGGCAAGAGAATCACCTAAGCCCAGGAGTTGGAGGTTGCTGTGAGCTGTGACACCACAGCACTCTACTGAGGGCAATAAAGTGAGAGTGTGTCTCTAAAAAAAAAAATCTTACAGGCTAAATATATAAACTCTGGAATCTTTCTAATCAATTAATATCTTGTAAGAAGTGGTCATATTTAGGTCACCTAATAGTTTCACAGTATAACACGTAGCATCCACATAACCATTTTATACCACTTGAACAATGAAAAACTCAGTCTGATCTATACTTTAAGGTATATACACTTCTGAAGAGCAGCCTAAAAATGTAATCCACTGAATGTCATTACAATCCTAGCATCATTTTAATTTTATAGCACTTGTGCTATCATGAGTCAATTTGCAGATGGTGCTCTGACCTTACTATAGTGACTATTCACATTAGCTAAAAAGAAATCTTTCATTACTTGGGCTAACTTAGATTAGTTCATTCTGTGAAATTAAGACTGCCATTGCTTTATGGTTTACTACAGTTAAAAATAGCTTTATAAGAAGTGTATTGTACAAAATTGGAATAAAAATATTCTATTTTTTATTATGATGGACAACATCACACCAGCACACTAGGGATAAGATTCTATAGTGCTAACAACATTCCAAAACCATTATTTATACTTTAAAATGGATAAAGAAAAAAGAAATTAGCATTCCTAATATTCACCAGGTACAATATACTTATACATAAGACCTCACTTAGTTCTTTGAACAACCCTGTCAAGTCATATATTTCCCATTTTATAGAAAATAAGGCTTAGAGAGGTTTAACTTTATGGAGATCACAACCATCAGGTAGTCTGGAATGTGAAACACATTTGGTTAGATTATTTAATATGGTTTCTTCTACCTCTAGCTGACTCATTTCAGAAACAGCAGTCAGAAGATCCTAGTTTAAATTTCCCAAATGTGTCCCCATCTGTACCTTACTATGAACTCAGAGAACAACTATCCTTATGATCTAACACAGTGGTTCTCAATTTTTTTTTTTTAAACAGAGTCTCACTACCCTCCGTAGAGTACCATGGTGTCCCAGCTCACAGCAACCTCAAACTCTTGGGCTTAAGTGATTCCCTTGCCTCAGCCTCCCAAATAGCTGGGACTACAGGCGCTCACCACAATGCCCAGCTAATTTTTGTTGTAGTTGTCATGGTTGTTGGGTAGGCCGGGGCTGAGTTCGAACTCACCAGCTCCTGTGTATGTGCCTGGCACCCTAGCGACTGAGTTATAGGTATCAGGCTGGTTCTCAAAAATTTTGGTCTCAAGATTCCTTTATACTTTTAAAAATTAAGAACTATAAATAGCTTTTGTTTATGTGGGTTATATCAGTCAATATTTTCTTTTCCTTTTTTTGAGACAGAGCCTCAAGCTGTCACCCTGGGTAGAGTGCCGTGGCATCACAGCTCACAGCAACCTCCAATTCCTGGACTCAAGTGAGTCTCCTGCCTCCACCTCCCAAGTAGCTGGGACTTCAGACGCCCACCACAATGCCTGGTCATTTTTTGGTTGCAGCCATCATTGTTGTTTGGCAGGCCCGGGCTAGATTCGAACCCACCAACTCAGGTGTACGTGGCTGGCGCCTTAGCCCGTTGAGCCACAGGCACCGAGCCAATATTTTCTCTATTAGGAATTAAAATTAGAAAGTTAAAAATATTTATTAATTTACAGAAAAATAAGCCAATTACATGTTAACACATTTTTTTTTTCCTTTTTCGTTGCAGTTGTTTGTTTAGCTGTTGTTTAGCTGGCCCAGGCCAGGTTCGAACCCACCACCTTCGGTGTATGTGGCTGGTCCTGTAACCACTGTGTTACAGGTGCCAAGACCCAAATTTGTTAAGCAAAGTTTACTTTCTACAGTGAAAACAATTTGAGAAGAGTGTCCCTGTTTTATACTGGGCAAATTCCTTTTTTTTTTTTAAGATAGAATCTTAAGCTGTCACCCTGGATAGAGAGCTGTGGCATCACAGCTCACAGCAACCTCCAATTCCTGGGCTCAAGCGAGTCTCCTGCCTCCGCCTCCCAAGTAGCTGGGACTACAGGTACCTGTCACAACACCCAGCTATATATATATTTATATATATATACACACATATATATATATATATTGGTGCTGCAGTTGTCATTGTTGTTCTAGCTGGTGGCCAAGGCCAGGTTCCAACCCGCCAGCCTTGGTGTATGTGGCTATAGGTGCTGCCCACTGTGCAAAATTCTATTAACCTAATGTATAGTTTAATAGAAGAGAGTTAGATTCTCCCATATGCCTTTGTGTTTATTATATACTGTTTTAGTTAAAGTATATGAAAAAAATCTGACCTCATGAAAATATCTGGTTGGAAAACCTAAGCCCTTTAAATAGCTAGTCTTTTCTAATTATTGTAGATATTTTTTGATAGTACACCAAAACTGCACGAGTGCTAGTCTTTCAAAGGGTAGTAGCAATATGGAATTTTCATACGCTGTTACATTAAAAAAAAAAAGCAATTGTTGAGGCTGGACACAGTGGCTCATGCCTGTAATCCCAGCATTCTGGGAGGCTGAGGCAAGTGGATTGCCTAAGCTCAGGAGTTTGAGACCAGCCTAAGCCAGAGGGAGACTCTGTCTCTAAAAATAACCAGGCATTGTGGTAGGTGCGTGTAGTCTCAGCTACTTAGGAGGCTGAGGCAAAGAGAATTACTTGAGCCCAAGAGTTTGAGGTTGCTGTGAGCTATGACACTAAGGCACTCTACCGAGGGTGACAAAGTGAGACACCGTCTCAAAAAAAAAAAAAAATTGTTTATCTTGGAAATCTTATAAATGCTGACAAATTATACAATTTAAGAAACTACATTCTATTCTACCAATTTTATTGTTAAGAGTTTTAATTATGGGGAAGCTGTCAAGCTCATATTGGCAGATATGAAATTTCCAAGATTCTAATTTTTATTTGAAAGTTAGATTTTTAGGGGGCGGCTCCTGTGGCTCAGCGAGTAGGGCGCCGGCCCCATATACCGAAGGTGGCGGGTTCAAGCCCGGCCTCGGCCGAACTGCAAAACAAAAAAATAGCCGGGCGCTGTGGCGGGCGCCTGTAGTCCCAGCTAC
>CAUYON010026207.1:0-47281 GCA_963573935.1 Arctocebus calabarensis | reverse complement strand
ATAGTGATCAAGAAAATGCCATGAAGGCTAACTGTAACAGTACGATCAAAACATTTCTGAATGTATATGAATCGTGCCCTATGATTGCACCAATGTACAGAATTATGATTCAATAAAATTATAAAATAATAATAATAATAATAATAATAATAAAAAAAGAATATCTGAGAGAAGACAGATCATTACCTGCACTAAGGAGATTTTTTTTTTTTTTTTTTTTTTTTAGGAAAAGGAAAGGGAAATGTATTACTCTGCTGGTAAAAAGGAAAAATGGCAGACTGCTCATCTCAGAATTAATCCCATTAGATATTTAAATTTTGTCGATGGTTTCTATAGCCATCATCCTGTGGATTTTACTTCAAATATGATTAGCTTCCTTTAGTATGCAAAATCACTTCCATGTAAAATATTACTTGCACTAATTTCTAACTTCAGAGGACTTTTTTTTTTTCCCCCAGAGGACTTTTTAAAACTTCTTTGCAACAACATGTGTCTTTTATTTCTAAGGAAGTTGAGCACCAATAAATCATTAAGAAGATAAATTTTTCTTCACTTATACTCCCTTAGTTCTGGTAATAATTATAAGTGATTCACATGTTTACCATGGCCAACATCTAATTTCATAGAGATTTTAGTTTTATAAAATTTCTAAGCTTATCAACAGGTAGCTATAATGTAACTTGGCTTTTGAATAGATAAATGCAAACAACCTGCTATGCTATCACAACATAGGAAGGTAAATTACCATCTGTACATGATGAAGCAAGGAAATGATGGGATGAGTAGGAAGCAAGGAAGAATGAGTAAGATATCTTCGAATTAAGAGTAAGTGAGGAAATAGTCCAATTATATAATCATGGTTAACATCTAGAATGGCATTAAGTGTTATAGAATCAAATTAAATCAGGTTAAATAATCAATCAGATTATTATCAAAGCAAAGTATGCAAAATATGGAGGATTGGGTCAAACTAGAAAAAGTTAGAAGTAGGAGCAGTAATTAAGAAGATTTGAAATATCTGGAAAATTAATGGTAATTGTCTTATCTAAGACTTTGACAATAATGATAGAAAATATGGGAGCAATTTGATTGATAATGTAAAATTGAAGGATTTATTGATGGGAAATGGGGCATAAACATGGTATAGTAGAGGATCCCACATCTCTAAGGCAGATAGTGTGGGAGTAATCCTATGGACAAGGAGATATAGATAGGGATTTTGTGAAAGAACTTGCTGGGCTCAGTTTTAGACATTTTGAGGTAAATGTGTACAATCAAGTACAAGTGTCCAGAACAAATCACTTGCGGTCTTAAAGATGTCGATTTGTTAGTATCTAAATGACAGTAGTAGCTTGAAAGATAAATACATACAAGACATAAGGATAGCATTTGTAAAGCAGTGATTAAGAGGAAGTATTCCTCAAGGATAGCATAATAAAAATGTCCAAAGTATTATTTTAGTCTATGTTTCTAGGCGTTTGGATATTACCCATGTCTACTCCCACATCCAACCACAGAAAAATGATATAATTCTGACAACAACTGCTTTTGGCAACTAAGTACCAGTATAGAAAAAATATAGCAAAACTCTAGAGGAATTTAACAGAAATGGAATCCTATAGCAAATTTTAATTACAAATAGAATGTGTGATGGACATTTTCTAATATGCTACCTTGCCTCAGTCCTCACATTTGTTACATGACAATGAAATTATCTACTCCAAAGAGATGTCATGTGGATGAAATAAGACGGTTTATGTAAAATATTCACAACAATGTCTGTGTTTAAAAATATGGAATATTATTTTCAGTACCAAGGAAAAGTAGCAAAGATTGACCACAATATTGATAAAATGAATCTATACCAACAGGGTAAGAAGGCACACCAATGAGTAAAGGGAAAGTTGTATGGATGTAGTAGCAAGGAGGAGAAGGCATGATGACTCCTTAATATAAAGAAGCCAAGAAAGAAAATAATAAAGGGCATGTTTGGACAAAAAACAAGAGTTAGTAACCCCATCTAGGGTGACTCAAACTGATTTCTTTGAGAAATTTATTTGAACATAGGGCATTTTTATGACTTAGTTTCGGGGCTATTATGAATAGGGTGTGGGACCCTTGGATTAGTGAGCATTCATGTTCAGGTGATGGTCATGGTTATGCAGCTGGGTTTGGGACCTTTGGTCAGGGCTGAGGTTAGGGTTCTGGGTTGGGTGATGGGCAAGGTTTGATGGCCCTTGAGGATGAATAAGTTGCAGGGTCCTTGGGTTAGGGTTAGGGTTAGAGTTTGGGATTAGATGATGGTTAGGGGTAGGAAGTCCCTGAGAATAAGCAGATTTGGGGATCCTTGGGTTAGGACTAGGGTAAGGGTTCAGGTTGAAGTGATGATGAGGGTTAGGTGGCTATTGGAGATCAATAGGGTTCAAGGCCCTTGGGTTAGGGTTCAGGTTAGGCTAGTGTTCTGGTGAAGGTAAAGATTAGGCAGAACCTTGAGAATCCATAGAGGGGCTTGGGGCTCTTGGTTTAGGGTTAGGGGAAGGGTTCGTGTTCAAGTGATGTTTAGGTTTTGGAAGCCTCGGGTGAATAAATAGGGTTCAGAGCCTTTGTTTTAGGGTTTGGGTTCCAGAGATGATTAGGTTTAGACAGTCTTGAGGATGAATCTGGCTTAGGGCCCTTGGGTTAGATCTAGGTTAGTGTTTGGGTGGTTAGGGTTAGGCAGCCCCTGGGGATGAACAGGGCTCAGGGCCCTTGTATTAGGGCTAGAGTTATGTTTCTGGTTTGGGTGATGGTTAATGTTAGGCAGCTCTTAAGGATAAATAAGGCTTAGCATCCTTGGGTTACAGTTAGAGTTAATGTCTGGGTCCTCATGATAATTAGAGTAAGACTGCCCTTGAGGGTGTATAGTGGTGTGGTGGTTGAATTAGGTCTAGGGTTAGCATTGGGTTTGGGTAATGATTAAAGTTGGGTCAACTATGGGAATAAATAGCGTTCAGGAACATTGGGTTAGGGCTAGGGTTATACTTTGGGTTCATTTTACAGTTAGAGTTAGGCAGCCCTTGGGAATTAATATAGTTCAGGGCTATGAGCTCATAGTAAGTTTAGTGTTGAGTTCAGATGATGGTTAGCCTTGGGCAGCCCTTCTGGATACATCATGTTCAGGAAGATTGAGTTAGGACTGAGGTTAAGGTTTGGGTTCAGGTGATGGTTAGGTCTAGGAAGCTCTTGGGGATGAATTGGGTTAGATGTGGATTAGGGTTGGAATTTGAGTGATGGTGAGGGTTAATCAGTACTTGGGGATGAATAGAGCTCTGGGCTCTTGGAGTGGGCTAGGTTAAGTTTCAGGTTCAGGTGATGTTTAGGTTTAGGCAGTCCTTGGGGATGAATGGGCTCAAGCTCTTTGGGTTAGCATGAGGATTACAGTTCAGGTTCTGGTGTTAGTTAGGGTAAGGTGACTCAGAGATGGGTAGGATTTGACAAAATTTTAAGGTGGATTTGCTTTTTTTTAGAGACTAAAATTACTAGGTATGAATTTCATGTTTTCACTCAGCAGCACTGGTGTCTTATATTAAACAAAAACCATTTTATAAATTTTTTACCTCCACTCAATTTATGATAGCCTTCAATGGCTCTCGATGAAAACAGACTCAGGTTATGAAGAAAGAGAGTGCAAGATCATAACAATCATGACACCCAACACCAGAAAATGCACACTCTAGTTAGGGCTGTGTCAAGCACTTCTTTTGCATGGCCTCATTTAATCTTCTTAGGTTAGGACTTGGATTAAGGTTCAAGATTAGGTGATGGTTAGGGTTAAGCTCCCCTTGGTAATGAATAGGGCTCAGGGCTCTTTCATTTGGACTAGGAATAGGGTTTGGGTTCAAGTGATGGTTAGGTTTAAGGCAGCCCTTAAAGATGAATGGAGCTCAGAGCCCTTGGGTTAGATCTAAGGTTAGTATTCTAGTTGGATAGATGGTTAGGTTAGAGAACCCTTGAGAATGAATAGAATTCAGGGATCGTGTGTTAGGGTCATGGTTAGGGTTAGACAGCCCTTGGGGATGATTGGGACCTTGGGTTTAGAGCTATAGTTAGTTAATGTTCAGATGATGATTAGCCTCCCCACTCCTTCAGGATAAATAGATTTCAGGGCCCTTGGGGTATAGTCTGGGTGAGAGGTTTGGTTTGGGTTATGGTTAGGTTTAGGTGACCCTTGACAATGAAGGTTTATAGTCCTTGGGTTAAGGGTAGGGTTAGGGTTTATGTGATGGTTAGGGTTAATTACCCCCTGTAAATGAGTAGGGCTTGGGTCCTTGCATAAAACTTAGGTTAAGGTTCAGGTTTGGGTGATAATTAGGGTTAGGTGGTCTTGGGAATGAATGAGAATCAAGGACTTTGGGTCAGCAAAAGAGTTAGGGTTCAGGTTCAGATGATGGTTCAGTTAATACAGCCCTTGTGGATGCATAGGGCTCAGGGCCTTTGGTTTAGGGCTAGGGTCATGGTTAATGTTCAGGTGAGAGTTATTGTTAGGTGGCCCTCCAGGACAAAAAGGGCTTAGGGTCCTTGGGTTTGAGTTAGGGATAGAGTTGGTATTTGGTTGATGGTTAATGGTAGGTGACCTTTGGGGATGGATAAGTCTCAGGATCCTTGGTGTAGGGTTTGGGTTCAAGTGATAGTGTTAGATAGCTCTTCAGTATGAATAAGGTTTGGGATTGTTGGTTTAGGGCAAGGTTTAACACTCAAGTTCAGGTGATGGTAAATATTACATGGCCCTTGAGGATGAATAACTATCAGTGCCTCATTTTTAGGGCTAGGGATAGGGTTCAAGTTCAGGTGCTTCCATTTAGGCAACACTTGGGACTGAATAGGATTTGGGCAATTAGGTTAGCTCTAGGGTTAGGGTCAGGATTCGAGTGTTGTTTAGGGTTAGGCAGCCCTTAGTAATGAATATGGCTCAGGGCTCTTTTGTTTTGGCTAGGGTTGGGGTTTAGGTATAGGCAACTCATTTAGGCAGCCCTCAAGGATGAATAGTGCTCATGGTCTTTCGGTTAGACCTAAGATTAGAGTTTTAGTTTGGGGGATGGTCAGGGATAGCCCATTCTCAGGGATGAATATTGCTTGGGGCCCATGGGTTAGGGCTAGCATCAGAAATCAGGTTTGGATGATGGATTGGGCTAGGAAGCCCTTATAAATGAATAGGGCTTGGGGCCCTTAGTTAGAGCTGGGGTTAGTCTTTGGGCTTGGGTGATGGTTAGGGTTAGGTTGCTCTTATGCATGAATAAGACTTGGGATCTTTGACATAGGTCTGGGGTTAGGATTCAGGATTGGGTGATGGTTAGTGTCAGGTGGCTCTTAGGCATGAAGAGGTCCTTGGTCCTTGGGTTAGGACTAGCTTAGGGTTCAGATTTGAGGGATGCTTAGAGTTAGGGTAGATTTGCTGATGAATAGGACTTGAGACCCTTGGGTTAGTGTTAGGGATGAGGTTCAGGGAGAGGACAGGATTAGGGTTAGGTGGCCCTTGGGGATGAATATGGTTCAGGGCCTTGGGTCAGGGGTAGGATTAAGGTTCAGGTTTGGATGAAGGTCTGTGTCAGTTGCCCCTGTAGATGAATATATTTCAGGAACCTTGTGTTAGGGCATTAGTTAGGGTGCTGTTTTAGGTGATGGTCAGGGTTAGGTGGCCCATGGAAATGAATAGGATTCAGGGCCCTTAGTTTGGGTATAGGTATAGTGTTTGGGTTTGTGTGATCATTAGTGTTGGGCTGCCCTTGGTGTAAATTGGATTTGGGGATGGTAGGATAGAGGTATGGTTAGAGTTTGGATTCTGGTGATAGAGTTAGGTTGCCCTTGGGGCTTGAGGGTTGGGGCTAGGGCTAGAACTTGGGCTTAAGTGATGATTAGGGGTCAGTGGTCCTTAAAAATGAATAGTACTCAGTGCCCTTGAGTTAGGCCTGGAGTTAGGGTTTAGACTAATGTGATGTTTGGGTTAAGAAGTTTCAGGGGGTGCATATGGCTTGCGGATCTGGGTTAGAGCTTGGATTAGGGTTCCAGTTTGTGCTATGGATAGGATTAGTCTGCCTTTGTGATGAATAGGGCTTATGATCTTGGTTTAGGGCCAGGCTGGTGTTCAGGTTTGGGTGATAGTTAGATTTAAGTGTCCCTTAGAGATAAATGGAGCATTGGACCTTTTGGTTAGGGGTAGGGTTAAAGTTCATGATTGAGTCATCATTAGAATTAGGCACCCCTTGGGAATGAATAGGGTGCAGGGCCCTTGGGTTAGAGCTAGGATATGTCTCAGGTTTGGGTGATGCTCAGGGTTAGGGGGCTCTTGGAGATGAATGCAGCACAGAGCCCTTGGGTTAGGGCTAGTATTAAGGTACACATTCAGGTGATGGTCAGAGTTATGTGACCCTTATGCATAAACAAATTTCAGGGCCCCCTGGGTAAAGGCTACTATTAAGGTTTAGGTTGGGGTCATGGTTGGTTATAGGTGGCCCTTCAGAATGAATAGGACTTGGGGCCTTGGGGTCTTGGGTTATGGTTGGGGATAGCATTTGGGTTCCAGTGATGATCAGGTTTATGTGGCCTTTGCAGATGAATAGGGCTTGGAATCCCTGAGTTAGGGCTAGGTTAAGATTTGGGATCAGGGGATGGTTAAAGTCAGACATTCCTGGGCATGCATGGGGCACGGGATCCTTGGGTTAGGACTAGATACTAATTGGGTGATGTTTCTGGTTAAGGGGTCCTTGAGGATGAATAGGCCTCTGAACACTTGAGTTAGGGCTAGGGTTAAAGTTCAGCTCTTAGGGATGAATCAAGTTCAGGGGCCTTGTGTCATGGCTAGGTTTAGGGTTCAGAATGAGTTGATCGTCAGTGTTAGGCAACCTTTGTAGACAAGTATGGCTCAGGGTCCTTGGGTTAGGGAAAGAGTTGGGGTTCAGCTTAGAGTGTCGGTCAGGTTTAGAAGGCTTATGGAAATGAATATGGTTTGGCATCCTCGGGTTAGGGCTAAGATTTGGATTCAGGTAATGGTTAGGACCCTGAGCCCTATTCAACCCCAAAGACCCCTTAACCAGAAATATCACCTAATTAGTATCTAGTTGAATAGGGTCTAGGTCCCTTGGGTTAGTGCTGGGGTTAGCATTCTAGTTGGGGTGATGTCAAGGGTTATGCAGCCCTTTGGGAATGAATAGGGCTCAGCTTCTTGGCCTAGGGAGAAGGTTAGTGTTCAGATTTGTGTGATGGTCAGGGTTAACTGGCCCTGATTTAGGGCCAGGTTAAGGTTCTGATATGAGTGATAATTAGTGTGAACAGTGGCATGGGCCTTGGTGATGAATAGGGCTCAAGGTCCTTAGATTAGCATGTGGTTTAGGATTTAGGTTTGGATGGTGATTAGTGTTAGCAGCCTTTGGGGATTAATAGTGTTAGTATTAGGGTTCAGATTCAGGTGATCATTATGGTTAGGTGGTCCTTGTTGATAAATAGGGCTCGGTGCTCTTGGGTTAAGGCTAGTGTTAGCATTTGGATTAGCATGATTGTTAGGATTAAGTAGCCCTTGGGGATGAATAAGGTTTAAGGCTGTTGGGTTAGGTCTAGGATTAGGGCTCAGGTTCAAGTAATGATTAGGAATAGGTGGTTCTTGAGAATTAGTGGGGTTTGGGCCCTTTGGTTTATGGTTAGGGTTAAAGTTTTGGTATTGGTAATGTTTAGGATTAAGTGACTGTAAGAAGTGAATAGTGCTGGGAACCCTTGAGGTATAGCTAGCATTAAGAATGCCTTAAAGGAAACTCTTCTGCAATTAACATTGAAGAGAAACTAATTTGTGCGTTGATATTTTCAGAATCCATAAATACAGTGAATCAGAAATATTTATTTAGCTTAGTATATACCATTCTATAGTACATAGAGATTTTATTGATATCACTGATTCTATAAATCTAGTATGCCCCATATAAAGTTTTAAGATGACATACTATTTTCCTTGAAGCTTCATACTCCTCTTTGTTCAAGTGTATAGACACAAAAAAATGAACTTTATTTATTCAGAACCTTTCAGTTCTATTCTTCCCAACTGTGATTGACAATGAACCAATATCATAGCTCAGTTGGGCAGGATTTGTCAAAGCAAGAAAAATGGGACTTAAGCACAGATTTAAAACTACAATACCACCAGGATACAAAATGAGAACGAACAAGTAAATTTTGGAATCTCCACAAATAAAAGCTCTGGAATCAAAAAGCTATCAGCAAAAATTGCTGTCATCAGAAACTACAAGCGAAATTATAATTGTCCCATGATTTTGACTTCCAAATGATGATGATCAAATGCAATTTTCTGTCAGGTAAATGTCATTTTTGTTGTTATGAAAGTTTTTATGGCTATCCCTAGCAAAGTGTGTGTGTGTGTGTATATATATATATATATACATACATACATACATATATAAATTTGTTCTTCATGGACTGTTTAAAGGTAGATTTCTTTTCTGAATAAGAAAAAGTACATAAATGTCTCTACAAGAATATTATAATTTCTCTTGACCTTGAACTAATAGTGCATTCAATTACACTGTTTCAGAGTCAAATGCTATTTTCTTTAAGATAAGTAAAAACAATGTTTCAGACTAGGCATTGTGGTTCATGCCTATAATTACAGCTCTGGGAGGCCATGGTATGAGAATTATTTAAGCTCAGGTGTTCGAGACCATCCTGAGCAAGGGAGAGACCTTGTCTCTACTAAAAACAGAAAAAAATTAGCCAGGCATTTAGGTGGACACCTCTAGTCCCAGGAGGCTGAAGCAGGAGATTCTCTTGAACCCAGGAGTTTTATGTTGCTGTGACTATGAGCTGGGCTAAAACCATGACACTCTAGCCTGATAATAGATTAAAACTCTGTCTTGGGGGAAAAAATATAATATTACAGCAAGCTTATATTCAAAGTAATCAAGTTAAGCACATAACATTGTTTTTTTTTTTTTTTCAAGCTCCTGGATTTGTAATGTTGGGAGGATAAGAATATGCCTATAGCGATTTTTCCCCCAAATATCTTTTAAAATAACTAGTATGGTGTCTTCATATTTAGAGCTCCATAGTGAAACATAGAAAGTTTTCTATACATCACCTGAGTCACATAAAGTACCATATGTGGAAGTCCCAAGCATAGTGTATTTAATTTTTAAAAGAAGAAAATTATGTTTTTAAAAATAAAATGATGCTAATATTTCTTTCTATGTAGGAAGTTGTGAATTCTTAGCACATAGTAGGTGCCTAGCCAATGTTTTTTTCTGTTGTTCTTTCTCCTTAGTTCCTTTACTTACACTTACATATGCATATAAACAAATACTTCATTAAATCAACCCTTATTGAGGGAGTTCCTGTATTCAAAATATCAAACCCTTGCTCCAGAGTTAAGAGTTCTTGACTGTTATGTATTATACAGTAGACATTTTGATTATTTATTGGAAGTAAGTGGAAGTCCCAGAAAATAACATATGCTGTTTTGAACAGACTCTCCAAATTCTAGATCTCTTTAAAAATTTAACAAACAAGCGACTAGTAGTTAGTGAAAGACCTAAAATTTAATGTATTGGCAGATTCAATTATTTTCCTTTCCTATTTAAAAATTTTCACAGCTGCTTTCACATGGTTGATGACTTTTAAGTTTCCTCTTGGACTTTGGTTCATTTTCTGTACTGTGAGAACCATATTCAACATGTCTTCAAGTCATTCCAACATTAGACACTCCAACTGAGGAACCAAGCCTTAATTATTCGGTAATGAATTGCATTCTTCAGCATACATTTTTCTTCTTTTTCTACTGCTTTTACTATTGGCTTGTAGTTGATAAAATATAAATTAGCGTTCTGAGGCTGGAAAAATAGATTTTGAAATATTCATATAGATTTTATCCCAAAATGATGTTTGATATTAATATTTGGTATTAAACAAACTTTCATAGGTTATCATTATTTAAGGATAAGATCAAATGAGTCTTGAAGATAACATGAAAAAAATTGATTTTTTTAAGTGGATGAAGCAGTTCTAGGGTAAATTTTATGAACATTTGGCAATTTAGATTTAAGAGTGAATAGTAAATTATTTTTTTCAATGCCCAGCATTTAATGAATCAATATTACTTAGTGCTAATCTAGTAGGTTATTTCAAAATGAGCAAATAAACATAAAACATAAGATTAAATGGGTGAAATAACTGAGGAAAAAGTCAGATACTCAAAATCTTATATGTCAACCCCTTCTCTTCAAAGTTTACATTACTGTGTTTCAAGTAATACCCTATGAAAATGGAGAAAATAAAGCAATCAAAGTGGATTTGTTTCAGTCAATTTGTCATAGGTGTTTTTAGTTGTAATGGTAAAAGACATTAGAGTCTTACTGAATTAAAATAAAGCTTTCTCTTGTTAAATCAGTGAAAAATCATTAAGCAGGGTTTAAGAAGTGAACGGAAGCTGGTTTGCTTGTCCAGTTCTAAGTAGTGAAGAAGATAAATGTAAGAGTTTATTTTAAATTTAAAACTTTATCAAATAACCTTCTTTGAGTAGAAATAACACAAATAAAACCTTAAACTTGTGGTCATAATGGTGTTAGTTATTCCCCAGCCAGAACTTTAGCTGTGTTATTTGCATTTAGCCTTTTCTATCAACTCTGCTTATATTCTTGTCAGAGTTATTATACTGCCTTCTGCAAAGAAAGGCGATATCTGTAATCCCAACCTTCTAGAACATAACAAAAGAGAAAATAATTCAGCACAAAGCCTCTTTGAGCTATTTAATTTATGTATTGACAAAAAGGGAGTGACACTGAGCACTCTGCCCAGAACAAAAGCATTTTTTGTGCCATAAAATACAAATGTTAATTTAATCATTAATAAAAATATCATTATTATAAATTCAAAAACTCTTATCCTTTATATTTCTTATACACCTCATACAGCCTTATTCCATGATGTCTTAAATATAAACAAATTATTTTACATAGAAAACAGTGAACAAAAGAATTCATTCTAAATTAAACCAGAAGTAAAATTTAATTCTCTACCATCTTGATAACTTTCTTATCATATATGCCCATTCATTTGCTTAATTGGAGAAAATATATGAAGATCTTTATTAAAGTTTTCTCAAAATACTATTAAGTAAATAGATATGAATAGTTCATGAAATTACTAGATTACCAGGCAATTTGGAATGATCACTCAAGTAGTACACGTAATATAATAATTGCTAAACTGATAATTATTAAAGATGAAAATAATGTATTTTATATAACACTTAAAATAAATACCAGCTTATAGAAAAAATATGTATTATAAAAGCAACATTATTATTTCCTCTTGATGATGGTCTTCATTGTTTTTTTCTTAAATGCACTTTCTCAGTGTAATATTTTCATAAGAATTCCATCAAATATCAAGTGATACCCTAGATCCCAGAAGATTTATAATTCCCATGACTATAAACTTACAATAGTGAAAGAATCCTCCAAATTTGAAGACAGCTTCACATTTTAAGTAACAGTATCTTGTGCAAATCTAAAGTAGATAAGCTATGGGCTTTCTGGTTGATTAATGGAACAATGTTTCCTTTTTTTGTTCATAAATACACACAAGGCAAAGACAAAAGCCCCAACATTTCTTGCAACAAATATTTAGGATATTCCATCCATATTGTCTCGTGTCTCTTTTAACTTACCTTTGTGACCAAAGAAAGAACCTAATTCTCAACCTGAAATATGATAGAGATGGATAGTTCCTCTAGATACGTTTTCATCTTTTATACCTGATTCCTCTTTATTATAATGCATTTTTGATGCATTTAAAACTGAGCTTACTGTTTTTCCCATTCAAGTTATTCCTTATTTTTATTTCAAAATATTAAGGGGTTCCTAATATTTTTCTTAGGTGGATTCATCATATAATGCTTAAGTTGGGGCTTCTTAATGTGTCCATCACCAGAATAGTGTACATTGAAATTGATAGGTCAGTTTTTACCCTTCCTCCTTTTCTTATCTCCCCCTGACCTGAACCCATATTTGTGCAGCAGAGAGTATTTATGGTTTATTTTGCTACTCCTGAGCTATGTCACCTAGGATAATAGTCTCCATTTCATCAAAGTTCCTACAAAAGACATTATTTCATTCCTTTCATACTCTAGGGTACATGGATATGTAAATCACATTTTCTTAACCCACTCACAGATTGATGGGTATTTAGGTTGACTTCCTATCTTTGAAATTGTGAATTGTGCTGCAATAAACATACAAGTGTAGGTGTTTTTTTGGTAAAATGATCTTTTTTACTTTGGATACATACATGATAGTGGGATTGCTGAATCAAATGGTAAGTCTGCATTTATTTCTTTGAGGAATTTCCATACTGTTTTCCACAAAGGAAGGAGTTTGCAGTTCCAAAAACAGTGTATAAGGATTCTTTTTTCCCTGCATCCACACCACCATTTTATTGGTTTTAACTTTTTAATACTGGCCCTTCTGATAGAGGTATGTCACTGTGGTTTCATTTTGCATTTAGCTGATGATTAGTGAAGTTCAGCATTTTTTTTTTCATGTTTGTTAATAATTTTTCTATCTTGTTTTGAATAACTTCTATACATTTATTTTGCCTATTTTTTATGAGGTTGTTCATTTTTTTCTATCTGATATGTTTGATTTTTTTTTTTGTAGATTCTGGATACTAGCCCTTTACTGGATGTATACATATAATTTGTGAATATATTCTCCCATTCTGTAGATTGTCATTTATTTTGTTGAGCTTTACTATTTCTTTTTTTCTACGGCCTTTGGCTTGAGTTTGCTCTTCTTTCTCTGGTGCCCTGAGATGTGACATGAGGTTGTTAAGGTGAGATTTTATGTTTCTGTGGTATAAGTTATGATGTCTCCTTTTTCATTTATAATTAAGCTTACTTGAATCCTTTCTCTTCTATTTTTGAATAATCTAGCCAATGGGCAATTGATCTTATTTTCCTTTTCAACCAACCGCATGTTTGTTTAATTTATCTCTGTATTTTTTTTTGTTTGTTTCCATTTCTTTTAGTTCTGTTCTGTTCTTTGTTATTTCTTCTGATAGCTTTGGGGTGAGTTACTTCTTCTTTTTCTAGTTTCTTGAGGTGTGATTTTGGATTGTCAATTTGTGATCTTTCTGTCTTTTTTCTTGTAGGCATTTAAGGCTATGAATTTAGGACTGATTTTTTTTGTATCTTACCTATTTTGAGACCTGTGTCTCCTTTGTTATTGAGTTTGAGGTATCTTCTGATTTCCATCTTAATTTCATCTTTGAGCCAAAAATCATTCAGTAGCACATTTTTTAATTTTCATGTCTTTTTTGCAGAATTGAGTAGTCATTTTGGAATTGATTTTTGTTTTATTCTACCATAATCTGAGAAGATACTACATTTGAGGCATGATTTTGATTATTTTTTCATTTACTGTGACTTATTTTGTGGCTTAAGATATGATCAATCTTGACCAATGTCCCGTGTGGCTGTAAGAAGCATGTGTATTCAGTTTTGGGGTAGAATGTTCTGAAAATGTGTTAGGTCCATTTGCTCCAGAATCTTATTTAAGTCCAGTGTTTATTTACTGATTTTTTTTCTGGTGATTTATCCAGCCTTGTCAGTGGGATATTGGCTTTTCTGGCAATTATGATGTTTATTAACATGAAATTGTATTTAATGATTCTTAAAAACTTTTAGTATTTGCTTTGTTATTTATTTGTTTTCACTTCATGCTTTTTGATTAGTTGTGTCATTTTTCTTTTATCGTGCTTTGATCTTCTAAAAATGTGTATTTTACTGATATTTTCAAAGGATCAGTTTTAATTTTACATATTCAATTTTTAAAAGCTTTCTTTATTGACACATTACAGTCATATTATTTATGGGATTTAAAGTGATGTTATGATACACACACACGTATAGTGTGTGGAATGATTGAATAATCTAATTAGCATATTCATCACCTTCAATAGTTGTCATTATTTCCTTCTTTTCCTCCCTTTGGAGAGTAACTCTCTCACCCCCATCCTCTGTTGACCACCATTCTCCTTTTGTTTCTGTGAGTTGGATTGTTTTGAATTCAAAATATAAATAAGAGCATGTATTACTTGTCTTTCTGTGCCTGGCTTATTTCACTTGGCATAATGTTCTCCTGTTTCATCCATGATGTCACAATGACAGAATTCTCTTCATTATATAAGCTGAATAATATTCCATTGTGTACATATACACCAGATTTTCTTTATTCATTTAGTGATGAACACTTAGGTTGATTTCATAAGTTTCCCACTGTAAATGATGATACTATTATAGTTCAGATATCTCTTCTACTGCTGATTTCAAATTTGTAGTATATATACCCAGATGTAAGATTGCTGGTTAACATTAGAATCCTATTTTTAGATTTTAAGAACACCATACATTTTTCCAGAATGGCTGTACTAATTTACATTTCCTCCAACAGTCTATAGGGGTTACCTTTTATTCACAACCGTACCAACACATGTTATCATCTGCCTTTTTAATAATATTCATTCTGGCAGGTGTGAGGTGATATCTAATTGTGGTTTTAATTTATATTTCCCTAATAACTATTAATATTGGGCATTTTCTTCATATGTCTATTGGCCATTTGTATATTTTCTTTTGAGAAATGTTTATTTGGGTCTCCTGTCCATTTTTAAATTTGCTTTTTTGTTTCCTCGCTCTTGAGTTGCTTGAGTTCCTTATGTTATTTGGATATTGATCTCCTACCAGATGTATGGCTTGGAATTTTTTCCCATTCTGTAGATTGTTGCTTCATTCTCCTCTTTATTTCCTTTGCTGTGCAGAAAAATTTTAGTTGGATGTAATTCCATCTGTGTATTTTTACATGTGTTGGCTTTTAATTATCTTTATATTTTCTGTAGATACGTAATAAGCACATATGGTGCTTTATTATTTATAATGAATATATTCATATATAATATTTTATTATTATATTATTTTAATTTTCCTCAATGTATATGCTACATATGTGTGTATATATATGAATTCTTAAAATTTATTTTTAAGCGTTTTTTGTATTATTCCTCAGGGATTTTGAACTGATTACAGAATAAAATTCAAACACTTTATGCCACATCAAAGAGAGATTTATGTCTGATCACACACGATTCTCTGGCTTTACTATCAATATGGGGTTTCTTTTAAAAGTTGTTTTATTTTCCCAATGATTTCTTGCCCTCTGGGGCAAGCCATTGTTACTTCCCTCCTGTATTTGTGCGCTAACTCCTAATGGACTTCTGTGCTTAGAAACTTGTCTTTTCCTTTGTTTATTCCCAATGTATCTGCTATTGATCTTGATCATACTTAAATCAGTTGATTTTAGTCTTTTACTTTAAAGTCCTTCAAAGTCTACTATTTTCTCACATAGTAAAACCAAAGTCATCATAAAAGTCTAGAAAGCTAGTTGGTCTGACCCTTCCTACCTCTCTGGCTTCATCCCCTACCAGGCTCCCCAAGTCACTTCCTGCTCATACTCCAGGAATCTACATGTTTTTCTAAGAGAATGTTTTTTAAACTCATATTTCCAGGTACCTACCAGTATTTCCTTGATAATGAACATTTCTTTATATATTATGTAATAATTCCTTGTGCCTCTCCTGCCCCATCCTGCTAGTACAGAAAATTTTTGAAGATGGAGACAGTATAATGTGTTTTACACTTTGCACCTGGCCCCATTAATATCCAAATGCTTAGACAAATATGTTCAAATATGTCAATAATTATTTGTTGATTCATAATAAATAAAACTTGACCCATTTTATTAATTGTGGACAGAAAATGGTATTTTAAAATTCTAATTTCATAAATTTATGTGCTTTTTCTATATAATTTTTATTTAATAAATAATTTAAATATGCATATTCTATTTCATTATGTGAATGTAGACCCCAAACCGGTACAATTCTTGATATGTCCTCAATCTTGAATAATTTCCTGACACTTTTAGATAGAGGATATATTTATATGTCTGTTGCAAGCTAAAAAATTACCAAGAATAACAACCTTCTCTCAGATCATTCTGCTCAGAGTTCTGAGTCTGTCAATGTAATGAACAGATACTTAGATCAGTACTGCTTATACTTTGTGGCTAAGCCTGGCATTGATCAGAGTGGCTAAAAAATAAATCTGGACTGTTTTTATTACTGAATGACACAGCTCAAGTCTGTGAGTCTCTATAGGTCATTAATTTCCCATAAAATGTACCACAGAACAATTTCTGCAAAGGAATATATGTCCAACTGAAGGGTAAACCCAGCTTTATCACAATGCATGAAAGCGCACTTATTTATTTGCATGTTATTTTTAGAAAACATTTCTGCAGAAAATTTAGTGGGTCTTTTTTGTTTCATTTTTTTTTTCTCTGAAGAATGAGAATGTTTTGAAAGAAACATTTTGCAAAAATAATTCGGTGCAGTTTTCTTTGATTGGTCTTGACTGTGTTATCACTTCCCCATTGGGCTCCACAAGAATGCAGACGGAGATGTGTCTCTAGTGTTTATTTTACTTTTAAGGGTTTTATCTTTGCATAATGATAAGTACTTTAGAAAAACTAAGGAGGTATTTGCCTTGGCATGTTTCTTGGAGAGCTCCTCCTTTTAAATGTGTCTTTTATGATGGAGAGGGAGAAAGAAAAATTCCTGTCTCACATTTTGTGATTTTATTCTTTACCACAGGTTAGTGAGGCACAGAAACTTTATCATTAGTGAGCTTTGGTGCCCTGATTCTGCAACTAGCAGTTAGCAAACTGTATTATCTCCTAGTCAAATTTTCAAATTGTTAGGAAACTGTGTCAATGCTACCTGCCATTCTGTGCAAATTGCTTAAACTACAAGAAATGCTATTTTCTCAGGGTTAAAACAGCAATACTAATAGCAGCACATCTCTCAAAGTAATGCTGTATTTAAGTGAAATAATGTATTTAATAGATTTAGCTCAGGGGGCAGCATAAAGTAAGGCCTGGTATAAAGTAGGAGATTGATAATTTTGTTTCAAATATTCTCCTGTTTTTTTTTTTATTTTTCCCCCTGCTTTCCCCTACCATCTAATATTATTCACCAAGGGGCAGCTTTTCCCCACAGGGAACATTTGGTAATGCCTGGGCACATTTTTGGTGGTCACCACTAAGGGAGGATGGTTACTAGCATCTCATGAGTGTCAGTACCATACATTGCACTGGACAACCCACCCTAAGGTAAAAATAATATGGACCAAATAGACATCGAGTCTAGATGCGAATATCTGTGTGTTAACGTCCAGAAACTCTGCCCTCATCTATGTCTTTCTTTAGCGTCTGACTTTTACTTCTCATTTTTATTTCTCTACTTTCACCTGCATTTGCATTTTCTTCTTATTTATTATTATATTTTTGTCTCTCTTCCCTCACAGCAATGCTTAAATAAACATTGATCCTTGGATTTTATTCCATTTTTCATATCTTCAGAGCACTCCTATGAAAAATGAGCCACAGTGCTTGATCACTGGTGTTAACATGTCTACCATGGGCTGTGAGAACCTGTGAACTTCCTTGCTGAGTGTGCCTGTTGACAAGCATTATCATCCCCAGATACCACGCAGTTCCAGCAGCTGGACATGTAAGTAACTACTCTGGTCAAAGTGAGCAGGGCACATCAATACTGCAAGGACTTTTCCAAAGGATACGTGGACTGTCTTGTTAGCTGTCTTCCACAGAAGATGCTAGACCTTGGGCCCTCTATGTCTTCATTGAATATTTGAATCTAGACTCGATGTCGATTTGGTCCGTATCATTTTTTGGGGGGTGGGTCATCCAGTGTAACGTATGGTATTGCCACTCACTTTCTACACATAGCCTAAAGGTATTTTTATATAATATCTTTAATAAATTGGGGTAGGAACCACATGTGCATATATGTACACATAAGTGTTGATGCTGGGACATAATTGCCCTACACTATTTTTCCTTCTTGAGGGCAAGAAGAATTGGCATTACAATGCCGATACTCATACCCTTTGCTCAACTGTGATTAATAAAAATGTCCTGCTGTTATTCACTAAATCTCATCATCTGCTTTGGCTCCCTGGGAGTTATGGCAGGTTACTCATCCTCATCCTTGGTTGAGGTTGAGATTTTCCTTTGGCAACTGTACACCTGGATATTCCATGCAATTGAGAGACTTGTAGCCTCCAATTATAAGATTCCTTTTTTCTTTGTTTCTGTTCTCATTCCGACCCTACAGTTATTTATCCTAACAGGCTTATTTCACCATCATCATTATCATCAATCATTAATCATTATCACTGAAAGAACCATGATTAGCAGAAATATCTCTGCGTCCAAACTCCTGACCTTCTGTTTCAGGTGTGGATTTATCTTAATTCCTTTAAACCCTTGTAGAGAAACATTTGCTAATTTTAGATTTGCTGCTTCCTCTGTCTCATAATGGTTCTTTCAATCTGTTGTTGGAATTTTACTCCACAGCAATGTGCATTCCTCAGAGTCTGTGTTGGACTCATTTTGGGGTTAGTGTGCTATTAACTAGAAATACCTCAAACATAGCAAGCTGTCTGTTTAGTAAAAATGAAACAGTGTGTGGATCTCATTCTTAGACTGGTGATAAAGTTATCCATAGACACGGTTTTGTTACGTACACAATATGATTTTTGCAGCCACGAAAATTAAATAAAATTGTTTCATGAATATTATTTGGAATATATTGTAGTAATATATTCTTCCATGAAGGCTCTCAGAATTATCAAGTCTGAGATCCCAGCCTCAACCCCTGTGTTAACAGGGCTGCTGAAAGGACTCATTATCTGTGGGCAATCTCAGAGCATAGGATATGCTCCTGTGCCCAAAGGTTGGTCCTCTCAAAACATGAGGAAAAATATTTAGATGTTTTAAATTTTGCTTAGTGCTGTTTTGCTAGTGTAGCCATTATTAAACTCATTTACCTCTTTTTTTTTCATTCTCTACTTTTATATTTCCCTCACTTTGGCTAGAGTATATAAAGTACTTTATTTTTTTTTAACTTATGTTTGACAGCTCACTTGACATTCAACTGCAGTAACAGTGGTGTCGCATCACAAACTGAACGGAAAAACAATGTTTTTACTTTGATTGATAGCAGAATTAGTGACTTCCTGTGTGATATTCAAATTCTTCACTTTCTTTAACTCAACATTACAAGGAAGAACAAAGCAGGACTCTAGACCCCTTTTCAATGTTGGTGCCATTCTCCAGCATAGTTCACACATTAATTCTTTTCAAGAATAAATATTTTGTACTTTTCAGACGTGAAATTTTTTCTCCTAAGACAGTGTGCATTACTTCACCGCTTTTTAGGGCAAATTCTGGGGCAGTTCTACTAAATGACCTCCTATCACAGCTGTGCACTCAACAGCATTTTCTCTGCCTTACCAGGTTGCACAATTTAAATTAATGTCTTTTTTCAAGCTTACAGTTAATTCAGAACCAGCAAGCATGAAATAAATGTTTTAAGGAATGTTCCTATTGAAAATCAATATTTTCCAGTTTTTATGAGCACTGTATGTAACATAATGAATGGATTAACATTCACATTACATATTCTTCAAGGACTCTTTATAAAGCCACACATAGTATAGAACTAGTTATCTCATATCCTGTTCCCTTAGGGCAAGTTAAAAAAATTCATTTGCAGTATCACCTATTTTACAAACAGTGCATTTACCAAAATACATAAATACATAGAACAATATAATATTAATTTTAATATGGAAAACAAGCCAACAGAATTGGGAAGTAAATTTATAAATGCTACCTCTGGTTTTGGAATATTGGTGCTACATTTTATTCCTTTTAAATTTCTACAAATGCATTATCTGGGATTATGGCAGGGTTCTGAAAGCTCTATTGAACTCCTATAATTATCAGGAGCAAAGAGGACTAATGTAAAGCTCATTCTTTTTCCTGCATTGAGTTACGTGCAATAGTTAGACCTCAAGTTATATTTCTCAAATATTAGAAAATTTTAGGTAATAACTCCACAGTATAGGAAAACTAATGCTTAATGCTTAAGACATTGGAGAGAACATGGCTCTCACAAAAATCTTTAAGCCATACTTTTTTAATTTTTTTTTTCCCACTGTCTCTGGCATTGGTTTCCACCTCCCACGCCTCCACCGTGTTTGTTTAACTTGGAGTTTGAAGCCATTAAACTGGCTCTATGTGTTCTGCCGTGTCTAGTACATTGAGGGATAAATTGGCTCTAATCAGCTGGATTCTTCCAGTGTGCTAATGACTTCCTGGGAAGAAGTTAGCACATGGGGTACCGCATTCACTCTTTCTGATCACTAGAGTACCATTTAGCAAATTGCTGCTGCAATGGGCTCAATGATACCCCAGTGTTCTAAGAAAGTAAATTGCAGATTCTAAGATACCTAACTTCCTCCATGACCTAACTGAAAACAGGAATGTGGGTTTGCCTCTAGCACTAACTTGAGGATGTGTTAAGTGCGCTGCACCTCCTACAACTTCTATGTCAATGATACGGCCTTTCAGCTTTATTTGCACTTTTAGTCTTAGAAGTATCCCACCCCTCAGGGCAGAAGAGATAAAACTACTACTCTACTTCTTTAGTCTTTGGGGAATCGGCCTTTTCCGTTGCTGGCAAAGGCTCCCTCTCCCCTTCCTTTCGTGATTGAAGAAAGCTGCAACCAGGTTTGGGAAAGCTCTCACTGTCATCTGAGTTTTGAGGCTGAAATGGGGATTATATACAGTGCCTTGATTTTTCCATGTCCCCTGAGATTCTTTTAAGCACTTCAGTAAATAAATTCATGGAGCTTACAATCTATTTAGGGGTGAAGGAAATCTAAATGTCCAGTGTCTTTTTCTAACATATTTCTAGATCTAGAACATCCTGTTCAAGACACAATAGGATTCTTCTATTGTTTGCTATAAAAAACTTTACTCTTTTAGGAAGAGTAAAGTTCAAATCAAAACAGACCAGACAGTACTACTGCCTTCTTTCCTGGGCTTTGAGAAGTGTGAATTAACATTTTCTATGTTAACACAGTTTCTTTTCTTCATTAGACAACATTATGACTCTAGAGCCAAATGCGAGGATATAACTGAGATAGTGGGGCACTGGGGACAAAAATAAGTGCCGATTTTTAAAATAACTCCAGCAGGGAAAGAAAGAGCTCCCTGGGACTAGAATGATTATCTACCTCAAACTGCAGAAGCTGGCGTGCATCAGAAGCTCCCCCAACTTCGATCAAAAGTATTGTCCTGTTTTTCATTTTTGAGAAAGACTACTGCTTTATGAGAAATCTAAAGTAAAATAAATAAACATAAGTTTTTTCCGTAAATTTTAAAGAAAAAAGTAATTAATGCAGGAACATTGGGCGGTATATTGCACATTAATAGACTCCACTGTATAATGTTTGCTGTGCCTCTGGGATGAGTAAATGTTTAGCCAGAAGTATAATTTTAACAGAAATGTCTGCCTATTAAAAATCATGGAATTCTGAATTTGCCTAACTTGAAACTCTGTAAAAAATAAGTTTATTGTGCATATCTAACTATATTAAGCTATTGAATACATAGATAGGTGTATATATACATATATCTTCTATCCTATCTATCTATCTATCTATCTATCTATCTATCTATCTATCTATCTATATTATGTACAGGTTGAACATTCCTTATTCTAATGTTTGGGACCAGCTGTTTTGGATTTTGAAATATTGTGTCTACATAATGAGATACCTTGGGAACGAGACCGAAGTCTAAACACAAAACTCATTTGTTTCATATACATAGTACACTTTCTACACATAGCCTAAAGGTAATTTGATATAATATCCTTAATTTGGGGTAGGAAACAAAGTTTGTGTTAAGTACTTACGTGGAATTTTCCTCTTGTGGCATCACACCAGTACCCAAAAAGTTTTCAGATTTTGGAACATTTCAGACTTAATATTTTCGTATTAGTGATGCTCAACTTGTATATATATTTTTATGTATGTCTATGTGTGAATATATGTATGCATAAGCATTGATGCTGGGAAATCATTGCACCATACAATTATAATGTATACTTCTCAATCAATTCTTTAGTTCAGCTAAACATTTTTATAGGGTGCTTATATTTCAGAATTTATTCTTTATCCTTTTTTTTCTATAAAGGTATGCTCCTTTAAAGAAAGAATCTCTTTAATCTCCTGATTAAAAGGAAGTATATTGGGCTGAGTTTTGAAAAGAATTAATGAATGTCATTCATTTTTGTGTGACTATCAGGAGCCTGTTTTCCTCTCTAAGATCAGTGTTTATATATCACTTGTTTTCTGAGCAAGCATTTAACCGACATCATATCTCAAAACATCACAATATTCCTGTAATGGTAAAAAGGATCAACTATCATTATTCTCACTGATGAATCTGAGGGCTTTGGCTGAACTGACACATGACAATGACTGGTTCAAATCACACAGTGACCTCAAAGCAAAAATTATGACCTAGGGCACGGTGTTCTCACTGCTGGTTGCAACTGTTTCCTCAGTACAGTTGAATATTCTCCTCTTCTAAGAGTGTATGAGAGGCAGAACATTTGTGATGAAATAGGCATGTAGTTTCTCTAGTGATACCCTTATAGATTAATGTGAATTTCATTTGCACGCAACAATCCACCAATCAGATTCAAGCAGCTCTCAGACTAATCAATAAAAGAAAAACATAAAATTCACCATATTTATGCTGGAATTTTACCTTTTTTTTTTCTTTAACTATTCAAAGCCTTTCTCTTTCTATCTGAGTCATCTGTTGACAACCAAGATGACAAACTGTTTTTCTTTCGTTTGGCTAGAGTCAATATTTACCCATAATCATGAACAGGGTTTTTCCAGAACATTATGACATTTCCATGTGATTTGTTTCATAGGTAAAAGAACTCTTTTATTATGAAAAAGGTTACTGCCAGGGTTGGCAATATTAATGCACAATTTCACATGTGGTTGTTTGGACATTACAATGAAGGCTTCTTACGGCTGCCCCAGTTGTTTATTATTGGCTGTGAATTAATCGGCTGTTATAATCTGACATGTTCACTAAAGTGGCATGGATCATTGCTTGGTTCAAGGTCTCCTCTAAAACAGTATAAAGTAAATAAAACATAATTCTTCCTACTTTGAAATGTTACTAAGCCTTGTCTATATCAAAATAAATGACTAAAATTCCACTTATTTATTATCATGATATTAATATTTAACACTTGCTAAAGCTTATTGCTAATGACCTGTCCACAATGGGAAGAATGTCACTTTTTTTGTGTTTTATAAGGCCTGGTATCTAGAGGAAACATTTTGAATGGGATCAGTGTAAAATCGTTGTATCTTTTCCAGAGTTTCATCAAGTTGGAGAGAATGTGTGTGAGTGTGCAAGCTTATTTCTTTCTATTTGTTACTTTAACAAACCCAACTTACATGTGGGATTTAGCTTGTATCATTAACAGTAACATAGGTTATTAAATATAAAAATTATTTAAAACACTAAGTCTATAATTTGACTCTGAGGCACTCCCTTAAAAATAGCATGAGGATTAGATATGGGGGGCAAACAGATTGAGCTTCACTGCTCTCCAACCTGCTTAGGACAATGCTCCCCAACCTCCTTAGGAGGGCAAGTTTCACCCTTAATAACATGACCTCATTTATAAAATTTCATTTGATGAAAGAGGTTTGTGAATATTGGGAGAAAAATTCTCAAACTCAGCTCCAGCCAGCCTGCCTGGGATGCTTTATCTTTGTTAAGGCAGTCTGAATAATTTGGAGTCAGGTGAGAAATCACTGTATTTTTACTATGAGACATTCAAATATGATGAACGTATTACTCTGAATGTTGTTAAGATAACTAAATGAGAAAAAAATAAAAAAAGAAACCTTGGCAAAAGGTTACTATGACTTCTTAAGTGTGTATTATATGAGGATAATTGCTTACTAATAAACTCAGATTGTATGGTAGTCATTTGTAAGAATTCTAAAATGCAAATATTTGAACTTACATCCTTGAGAAAGTAAAATCAGTTAAGTTGTAGAAACTCATTTTCTTAGAACATTTGTTCCTATAGGTCCTTCATCATATTATTTACCTTTTCTAAGCTCCCGCTTCCTGTGGGGGTGGGAACATTCTCACCTCAGGGGTGAATTTGAGTATAAAATGGCACGTAACATGAAGAAAGGCACACAGTGCCTGGTACAGCAAGTAAGCTGAAGTGCTCAATAAATACCTGTTCTGTTACTATTATTGGCGCTTGCATTCCTCTTCTAATTCTGTCTCTAAAGTATTATTTTTGGAAAATAAGAAAACGCTTTAAACAGAGGAGAAACAAAATATAGGACTTTAAAAGAACCTAGTCTTACCAACACTTTTTCTCTCTCTCTCTCTTAAACTTCTACTAAGATCATCATAAACTCATCTGATTCATTATAAACTTATGACAAATATGAGATGCTCCCATTGAAATTCCACTGGAAAATTTTAATGCAACAACCATTATGGTTCTTCCATGGAAATCATAATCATATGTCCTGAAGCCATCATGGGGTAGCGTGTCAATGCACACTGAGGGAACCCTCGTGCACAGACCATTGACGTGATAGACTGTAATGGCTCGTTCAGAGCTGCCATGGTCCACTGTGTCAATGCATATGGAGGGAGCCCTTAACTCACTGATCTGAGCTGGCAGGGTACTTTTCCAGTATGTGGAGAGGAGACATTCTTAGGGATGTTTTCAGGAAAAGCTAGTCGCTTGATTTTCATTCATTTTTAATAAGTCTCACAGTGATGCAGTGATTAGTATGCATCAAAATGCTGTAAGGTTCAGGTTTTATCTAAGAATATGTAATAGTTGTCATGTTCCCAACAAACAAGACAATTTACTCCATAAAGCAACTGTCTGTATCAAGGACAAGAGCACCTTGTGGGGTTCATTGGTAAGTGCGTCTGTTTAACCTCCCAACCTAATCATCTCAGAATCATTGCTGATCACTAATGAAAGCTGCAGACAAAAATCTCCTCATTAGCTCTAAGTGATAAATATGTGCTTGTGATTTACTATAGAGAATTTAGACTCGTAAAAATAAAATGTTTTCCTAAAATCATTTCTGAATGGAGAATAGAAATTCAGATACATTTGTAGAAAACACTAAGTGTCAACTTTAAGGAAAAAAAGTATGTTCATTTTACAGTTTTAATTATTCATCCATGACCATTTGAATTCTTTTCTCCAGTGTGGAAGAAAGTAAATGTTGGTTTGCATAGACAGTCACTCAGATTGTGCTGGTTTTTAAATTTGCTTGCTTAATTAAAAGCTATAGCTGGCCCCTTTAAGTATTTGCAATTAACCAAATTTATTAAACAATTAGTAAATCTAATTTACAAGATAATTCTAAGAATAAACGTCCCATAAAAGTTAGAAAAAAATACTCTGCAAAGTTTTAACTCTAGTCACTTCTCTTATAACTTCTCTTATCAAAATCTTCCATTAACTTCCATTACTTTATACACACACACACATATACATAATTTTTTTTCCATTTTCTTACTCTTCCAGGAAAGTAGAAGATTTTTGTTTACTTGTTTTTGCCCTTAGCTTAATGTCAGATCATTCCTTTTAAAATAGTAGCTACAGTATCTCTGTATGACTGACTTTGTTACTAACACTTCAAAAAATACGGTACTGTTGTGTAAAAAATAAACTCTTGACTTTAAAGACAAACAAATTTTAGTCAGGAAAGCTCTTTGTTTCCAACTACACTGCAAAATAAGTTTTATTTTTATTAAAAAGAGTGACTATGATATGCTTCATCAGTGATGAAGAAGCAGCTGAAATGAGACTGAAGATGGATTAAGTGTAAAATTCATATAAAATAGCTAATCATCTGCCCAATCAAACCTATTCTGTCACTTCTCTGCCCTGTTGCGTGTCTTAGTTGGTTAAGGACTAAGACTTTTTGTTACTTTAGCTTCTTGAGCTGGTTGCAGCCAATAAGTGGCATAAGGAAAAGTCACAAGGTCTGAGAAGGGAGTCAGCTATTTCTTTCTCTGTTCCTTAGCTGTTTACGCGCAACATTTTGACAGTGGCTGCATCGCCCGAGGACTAGAGCAGCGAGTTTCAACTGTTGTGCTGTCTGAGGGTCTTAGGTTCCTGTGAAAAATTTTTAAAGATCATTAATTAAATTATTCTTGAAAGAAGTTCAAAGCACAGTTAAGTATATTCCTTTGTTTTTTTTTTAAATTCTTTTTTTTTTATCAACATAATTTAAGTGTGCCATGGAAGTTTTTTAACTATAGTTTTAAGTGTTCTGTGAGATAACAAAGGCTGAAAACACTGCACTAGAGAGTTCACAGCTTCAGCTCTCAAGCTCTAAGGACAATATCCGGCCTACTGCTAGTCAGTGGGCTTTTCAAACATGTATTGTTGGTTCCTGTACTTTGGCACACATACCAACAAATGCTCCCACTATTAAGATTTTTTTCTCATTTAAATCCTGTAAGTAAAACTACCTTTCCTATTGAGATTCTTTATATAGTAATGGCAGAAGGATTCAAGAAATAGACTTGGGTTATTGGGATTAGAATTTTCACATATCTGGGGAACATAAAAGAGACCTCCCTGCTGATCAGTGGGTAATAGCATGGTGGAATTCTTAGTAAACTGTGACATCACATTACCCAAAATTTATATGGAAGTTATGACCTAGAATGTATTGTTGTGGGACAGCTAGACTGTTGTTTTGATCCTTAAAATGAAGATGATGAGTACATGGTTATAATAACAGGAGGACAAATTTTGATGGTGGTAAATGAAAGAAAAAGGTAAGGTTGGTACCTTGACATTTCAATTCATGGTGTAAATTAACAAACATAAACTTCTATGGCACTTGATTTGGTGTTTTATTTTAGGTTTCTCAAAAAGAAGAGTAGGACAAGAATTTGAATTTAAACTCTTTACTCTTTTGTTAGTGATATGTTGCCTCTTTTATAGGTAACCCCAGCAAGTACAATAAGAAAGTGTGTTTCTGGGAGGGGTGCTCACGCCTATAATCCTAGAACTTTGGGAGGCCAAGGTGGGTGAATCACTTGATCTCACGAGTTTGAGACCAACCTAAGCAAGAGCAAAACCCATTATCTAAAAATAGCCAGGTGTTATGACAGGTGCCGGGAGTCCCAGCTATTTGGGAGGCTGAACCAAGAGAATCACTTTAGCAATAATGCTTCCACACTCAGCCTCAGGGCAACTGAATAAAACTCTGTCTCAAAAAAAAAAAAAAAAAAGAAGAAGAAGAAGAAAGTGTGAAAATAACACATATAATGAAAGAAAGCATATAAAATGTAGGTTAATACGCAGGTCATCATGTGAACAACTCAGCTTAAATGATTAGGAATTCTGTGGAAAACTGTACAGAATATTATGTATATAATTCAGATAGAATTATCTGTTGGAAGAAAAAGAATACTGGAAAATTGATCTACATACTCTTGTCACTTATGCGGGGGGTGTTAAATTTTCATTTACTTCTAGCTTGCCTCTCATGGAAACCCATTCTAGGGTAGAGAGTACTTAATACTTGAATTAAGAAGTAGCAGGCAAAAGAACTTCCATGAGAGTTGCAGGTAATCTCTGTAACGTGCTCAGAACAACTAGGGCAGCACCCTGCTAGCATCTGCTGTAGTTAAGTTAAATACAAATTTTAGGTAGCCATAAACTACACTGAAGTAAGGATTAGGGCCAAGTTTTGATTTTATGCTTTGTAGAGTTATAACTCTAATTAAATACACAATTCACTAAGTATTTTGTGCCACTGTGAGAGTGCTGGTTGGGAATGAAGGAGATCTCAAGCCACAGACTGATGGATATATAGGAATCCTAAACCCATAGAGTCCTAAAAGTTCCTGGCTGGTGGAAAAGACTGTATTCTCCACCCCCAGCTTTTTGGGGAGAGAAATAATCTTCCTTTGACAAAAGTTCTTTCAATTACTGTGTCTTCACACAACCTATGATCACTACATTTATTTACTGCTAAAACCATAATGAAGTTAAGTGTTAGCACTTCTCAGAGAAAACTGCAAAGTCTTTTCCAGAAATGGTTATCCAGGAAAAGCTACAGTTTGCCAACTTGTATGGCATGATCTAAAAGAACGTGTGTGGTAATGAGCTCTATGGAGGAGGATTAAATATAACATTAATTTAGTAATTTATCCTATGAGGTTTTATCCATTAGGAACTAGTCATTATTGTGCTGGCTTGATGATCACAGAATAGTGCTAATAATTTGCTTTTTTGGTCCCCTAAAGACTATACTTTCAAGTATCCTAGAGTCAATAAGGTTGAAACTCAAGAGTATCCTTGGGAGGCTATGAAAGAGTAAGGACACTTTGATCTGGGAGAGAGTGCTGAGGATATCAATATGATTTTATTAAGAGCAGTGATCTCAGCCATTGCCTGTGCATACCCACTGCCACAGGACATAAATATTCCTTTCACCAGGTTACCCTAAAAATGCAATGTTGAGAGAAGCACCAACATATTTTGCCTAACTCTTCCTTGACTTTATTCTGTAAATTAGGGATGGTGGTGGCATATGCTGCCGGGGTAAACACTCCTTGATTTCAACAATTATCTCCCTGATAGAGAAGGAGAGAAAGGTCAGTCCCTATCATCAGACACAAGGTAGGGACAATTGCTACAATAAGCTCAGGGGTCACATGCAAAAAATGTTTTCAAATGCAGGATCATTGGCAATGACTACTTTATGTCATTGAAGTGAAATTTTAAGGTGCTATTTCATTTCTATAATGAAAATGATTCTTGGTCTGAGTAGAGCTGCAGTAATGGATGTTCAGGGATTACTACCTAATTCTAGGTGATTCCCAGAAGTAAACTCCTGTCATGGAAAGGGAGGCTAAATAACTTTAAGAAAGGTCTCTCAAATTAAGCAACTATACTTCATAAATATTCAACCATTAATTTTCTGGAAGAATGACTAGTCATTTTTTCCAAGATGGCTGTACATTGACTAAAAGGAAATTTCTAGATTTTGTTAGGGTGTCAGATACCAGCCCTGAGTAGATACTGATCCCCAAAGAACAACATGCTACTGTGACTGGTCAGAAAGAAAGCTTTTGGTGATCAATCCAAAAGCTTAAATGGAGTCTTGACATCTGTCTCTTTCATGGTAGAACCTATGGAACCCTGTACATTTTCCAAATCACCATTAAAATAGTAAATTAAAAGAAAACATATCACTGGGAGAGAGACGACAGATATTAATGCCACCTTCAGAGTCTTAAACACTTACATTGAAAATTCTTATTTAATTTGTTTTTTAGTTGATGACAAACTGAAATGGGTCTTAGAAAATAGCTTTTAATTATCATAAACCTAAGAAGACCATGATGACAATTAAAGCTGCTGTTTTCAGGAAAGGAATGTATAATGGGTACCATTGGTGCCCCACTTAGGTTTTTTATACCAGGCCTAGGCATCCAAGCTTCTGTGAATATTTGAACTGCTTTTCTTCCAAAGATTATCCTCTACTGCACATGTCACTTTCTCCTGGGAACATATGCCTTTCTTTTTATCCTAGAGGTACAATATCATTGGGTTACAAAAGTTTGACTCCCTTGCCAAGGGACAAATTCTGTGGCATAAATAATGATCCAGAGCTCCAAGATAGATCACCTTGAAGGTAGAAGACTCAAGCTGAGGTCAATCCCTACATAGCTCAGTCCCCCATGTTATTCTATTTGCCTTACTTCTTTCCTTCCAAAAAGTACTGGTTTAATTAATCACGTGCTTTTGAACCCCTACTTCAAGCTTTGATTTGAGAGAACTTCCCTTAAAACAGTTTGCTTACTGACAAATACAGACTAGATTATAGGAAAGAGGTTTTTTGTTTGTGTGTTTGTTTGTTTGAGGCACAGTCTCACTCTGTAACCCTGGGTAGAGTTCTGTGGTATCATAGCTTACAGCACCCTCAAACTCTTGGGTTTGAGCAGTCCTCTTGCCTCAACCTCCCAAATAGCTAGCTGGGACTATAGGCATCTGCCACAATGCCTGGATGTTTTTTGTTTTGTTTTGTTTTGTTTCTATTTTTAATAAATACCAGGTCTCACTCTTGCTCAGGCTAGTCTTGAACTCCTGAGCTCAAGGGATGTCCACGCATCAAGGACTCCCAGAGGGCTAGCATTATGGGCCCAGCTGAAGAATTTTCTTAATTCCAGTCAATAAAGGCAGTTCAAAACAGTTCACCTTCACCTTCTAAGAAAAGTACATGTTTACTATCTTACATCACAATAGAGTTCAGAGAGACCTTCAAAAACCATGGTAAGTACAATATAACTTTGACTCCAGCTGAAAATCTTATTTTATAGAGGAAGAAGTAGAGCAATAAGCTTATGTTTGTAAAAACCACTGGTCTTGGAATATACCCCACCGTGCAAAATCATGTGGCTTGAAATGTGCAAAAAAATTTAAACTTGGGCAATCTTTTAAACCAAAGAACATTTGTTTACATATAGAGTCAAATGTGTGATGAGTAGTATATTTTCATTTTGAAGGACCATATTTTTCTGTTATTAAAACCCTCATTGCATATAACACATAGGGCTATTCAAACACAATACGAATTTGGAAAATTTGTAAGAAGATGAAGTCACCATGTGAGCAGGGCTTTTAATATCCAGATTATCCCACGTAACATTACATTTGTTTTAAAGCAATTTCACAAGTAACAGAAAACTAGTCAATGTGTAATAATAAAAGTCATAAGACAATTGTTGCTTTTTATGAAAAAATGATGTCATTTAAAAGGTCAATTCTTTGGCATGAACAAAATCCCTATTTTTAAGGTCTTCTGAAAATGCTGTGTATGTAGGTTAGAGACAGGCTGAAACCATTTAAGAGAGAATAAGTGAGTCACAGTAATGCATTTTCAGTTACTATACAGTGGAAAAGTTGAACTCATTCTTAGTTGAAGCTAGGGAACCACACAAGCATCTTTTGACGCTGAATCTCTGCTAAATAATAGCCTACAGACAATATTTCTTATACAATGCAAGTAAAGTAAGCATTAGAGATTGAGATGGTTACTCAGTTCTTATTATAAGTAAAGATTTCAATGAGTAATATTTTGAGACAGCATGAATATTCCAAAATAATTGTGTGTATTTTTTACAAAACTATACAATGACTCATTCAGGGTGATTTCAAGATAGGCGGTCGAAAGTGGACTCAGGGAGAGGAACAACAGAAAAATGTAAGAAATCTTCACTCACAGAACATCATTTTTTCTCTTTCCTCTGACACTCTGCTCCTTTCTTTGTTTTTTCTCTGGTTTCACTTGTATCATAATTTCTCCGCACCTCACTCACTTTTTCTCTGTCTTCTTCCTTTAAACATTATTTGATCTACCTTATACTCACTCATACAATTTCCTTTCTAACTCCTTTCTCCCGATCTCTTTTATCTAATTTCCTTCAATTTCTGAAACTTTATTTTGACTACACTTTGGGAAAGACAGGATAAACTGAATAATGCTTTATCTAACTGAGGAAGACATTTTGTATTGCAGAGTTATACGTTAATGTTCATATTTGGTTCAAATGATAGAGGTTTTTACTCAATTGAAGCAAAATTATTTTAAGCTTTTTAACACCAGACCTATCTTTTGGAGCACTTATGTGGCTGTCTACCTAAAGGGTGGAATTGAGTTTGGGAGGAGAGAGTTAGGCCAAAGATCAAGCTGGCCTGTTTCTCAGTATGGCCCTGCCTGAGCAAATTGGCAACTCATAAATGCTTTGGTTGATGATGCACAGAGAAATACTCACATAGGAGGCCAGTAGGACTGCTGCTGTGTGTGGCCAAAGAGTTGCTCCTGCCAGCTGTCCAATCCCATGGCAGAGATGCTCCTGGCAAACAGAGGCTCCCTTGGAACAGGAGATACTGAAAGACTTCCCTGTGATATGGCAGGGCATGTTGCTAGCTATCGCTCTAGAAATAAAGAGAAGAACGTTTCTAATAAGCTTTCCATTCGGAAACATCAGTGTCTGTGGGGAGGAAGGCACTCAGATTTATGTCAGGATTTAGAGTGTATCTCACTAAGGCCCCTCTGCTACACACTTGATCTTAGCCAAAAGGTCAAGAAACAACGCACCACTACTATAGAAAAGTTAAAATACTGAGCAAGGAAAGACAAGAAATCAAAAGGGAATTTTAGAGATAATCAACTGAGAGAGGGGTATAGGGTATATATGTGGGACACCTATGGAAGGATTCTATTGCATTTGTACTGATTTTAGTGTATATTTGCAGCCTGATTTTTGAGTGGAGTAAGTATACCTTTAATTTCTTATGTGTGAGTAAGCACTTAGTAACTCATCTACCCTAGGATGAAGATAATAACCCAATTGTCCATACTCTAGATGCAGTTTTGTTTCTTCTTTTCATCTCATTTCTCATAATTTTCTTCCTTATCCTTTCCCTGAAGTATTCAAAACTGAGCATCTGAGGAAGGTTGAAGTAATCCACTAAAGTGTTAACTAGAGAAACAGCAATAGGGGCTAAAACCCATGTAGTGGAGGTGAGATTAGTTATGAGAAAGAAAACATTTTTTGATGTGAAAACAATGTCATTGTCTATTGAATAAAGTTAAAACACATCTTTAATCTTATCAAATATAAAGAATAAAAAAATTCCCTGATTTTCCCACAAATACATTTTTAGAAAGGTTTATTTGTTTTAGGTTGGCTCTTATATTACTTAAGTCTTATAATTGCAATATATTCCTTAACTAAAGCTGCTAATAAACTTAGAATCCGAACATTGTTATAATATTACATTTGGTTGAAGATTTCTGAATTACTTGCTACATGATTTGTGCATTAGAAACAATATGTTCTTATATATAATGTGGGAGATATTGAACTTACACAGAAAAGGATTTGGGAGAAAATATAGATATGTAACTTATTTTAAGTATTCAATTCTCAAATATCCTTTAAAAGGAAATGTGTATATGTATTTATATAGGTTTACATACATTTAAAACATAAAATACTACTTCTTATTTTTTTAATACCTTACTTCATTATCAGAGGCAACATGGCTAATGGTACATATTAAATAATTCAATGCTGAATTTAGATGTAGATATATTTAAAGTTATATCCAAACATACAATGGTAACCCTTAGAATAATATAAAACCAATGCAAATATGACCCTAGAATTTTGGGTTTAGGAAAACTACACATAACTCAATTTCATTAATAAATATATCAACCTAATTCATTTTGTTCTATTTTATCAATATACTCTTTATAACAAAGGCTCACCAAACTCCTTTCCTGCCTATCAGTATGGTTTGGTTCATCCCAATAGAAAGCAAAGTGGGATAAGATTAACCATAGAGATTTGATAATGGGCAATGTGAGTGATTCTCAGAATTGTATGAAAAACAGTTTTGCATGAATCCATTATGGCTACCTAGGTTATTAGATTACTCCCTTGAAATAAAGAAGTGTGTCATCTAAACTGAATTGGTATAAATTTCCTCCTGGCATCTCTGAGGGCTATACAGAATGGAAGTGTATGTTATTACTAAAAAATAAAGATATTTTGATATGAAAAGTCAACAATCATTGTAGAGAAAATTGATAAACTTCATAACCACTGCATTATCACCATCGTCATTAGCTTCATAGTTACTTCTATTACTATAAATAGGAGTCAAAGTTGTGCTAAGTGTGTATATGCACTTGTCTGTGTATCTTAGTTTGTATTTTGGTCTTCCAGTTTTTGAGCAAACAATAAGGCACTTAGGAAATGGCAGCTGGAAAAAGGTACAAAAGTTCTAATAATTAATGTAAAGACAGGAACTGGAGCTACATGGGCATACAACAATTATTATCCTTTCGGTGAAGGGATCATTTCCCCATGTGGTCTTGTTCAACTCCAATTCCTGGTGTCCAGTCTGGTCATGTGGCAAGTACATGACTAATAATCGATCAAACATAGAGCCATGTAACCCTGAATGAGTTAGTGCAAGTGAAGGAGACTCTTTGCCATTCCTCTGCATTTTCTTAATAGGAGGTGAAAATAACTATTTTAAAAACACCAAATATACATATTCTTTCTTCTACATTTAACACAAAAATATTATTACCTTTGGTTTCCTTTGATTTTTTCTTTTTCTCTGAACTCAAATTTAAATCTCTCCAGGACTATATGACATCAGCAAGATGGCAGAATAGAAAGCTAAGGACCCTCTTTTCCCTCACAAGCAAACTTTTTCAATAACAAAATACAGACCAATTCCCTTTAGGAGAAATAGAGAAACCTAGTTAAAAGGCGTCTTGAGCAAGATGAACCTAGCCAAATGGAAATCGGTGGAAGAGTATAAGCCACCCTCTCACCAAAAGTCCTATCCTTAACACAGTACCACGAAAGTTTGAAAAAACCACTAGATCCAGCTTCTCTTCGAGGAGGGAAGGAAAAGACAGGAGCATATGTAAAATGTCGTAGTTGTCTTTCTGTGGGGCTTCAAGAGGCTTTTTTCTTACCTGCCGTGGATTGCTAATGGGACATGATATATTATAAACGCCCAGGAGCCACTGAGGACAAAGATGTAGGTTTGAATTATCAAAGAAGTATGAGAGGCCCCTAGAATCTCTGTAGAGGCTAAGTGGTGAGCGGTTTCTCCTGTGCAAGGCCAGTCTGTGCAGAATAGGAGAGATGGATATTTTACCTAATCAGTGGACAAACAGAAAAATTTGTTCCAAACAATGAAACAAAGTAAATTCTTCAAAACCAACTGTATGAAACACATAAATGGTTTACCTGCAAAAAAAATCACAACAGCCATCATAAAGGTGCTCAACAGTATTAAGAGAATAATGTGTGAAAAAAGTAAAGTTATCAACAGATGGGTGAAAAATTAAAAGTAAATATAAAACAGCAATCTTGAGACTAAACACTACAATCTCTGAACTAGAACATTAACTGAGATGGTTTCAATAGCAAAGCAGGTGAAACAGAGGAAAAGATGAACAGACTCAAAGCTAAGTCATTATAAATTATCTATAAGATCAAAAAGAAAAAAAAGAATAAAAAAGATGACATAAACATGAGCACTGACCAGTGGACCAATAATGGGTATACAGAAGGCAAAGAAAGAGAGAGAAAGGTGCAAAAATTTTATTAAAGAAATGGCAGGTGACCCAGGGTAAGTAATTGACCTTCAGATAAGCTCAATTAACCCTAAGTAACATGAGTTCAAAAATCCACACAGAAATTCATTGTAATCAAATTGTCAAAAATAAAATACGAAAATCAAAATTTCAGAGCAGCAAGAAAAATGTGTCTTCTGATGTACAAGGGAAATTTCGGGAGACCAATTGCATATTTCTCAGCAGTAATATTATAGGCAAGAAGATGGTTAGATGATACATTCAAAGTGCTGAAAGAAAAAAAAATAAAACTACTAACAATATTACATCAGGCAAAATTGTCCTCCAAAAATGCAAGAAAGGCCGAGCGTGGTGGATCACACCTATTGTCCCAGGACTGTGGGAGGCCGAGGCAGGTGAATTTCCAGTGCTCACAGAGTTCGAGACCAGCATAAGCCTGAGTGAGCCAGAGTAAAAGAGCCTGTCTCTACTACCAGGAAAGAAGACCGTCGGGCATTGTGGTGGGTGCCTGTAATCCCATTTACTTGGGAGGCAACTGGCATGAGAGTCGCTACAAGGAAGGACAATGAAAAAAAAAAAACACAAACAAACAACAACAATACAACAAACATGGAAACTAAGAAGAGTGCAAGCTAACTGAAATTAAAAGCAAAAAAAACAAAAACAAAAAAAAAACCCACAAAAATGCAAGGGAGATAAAGGCTTCCTGAAAACCAAAAGCTTCACCCTTAGACTGGTCTTATGGGAAATGCTAAAGGGAAATGAAATTTCTGAAATGAAATGGAAATGTACAATAATACTAGAAGATAAAATTACTGGTTATAGTAAATATATAGAAACACATAGAATACTGTATTACTGTGATACTGGTGGGTAAATGACTTTTAATGCTAGAATAAAAGCTTGAAGAGAAAAGCATTAAAAATACTTAAAAGGTGTAAAGAAATATACAATATTCAAAAATGTAGGCTTGGCGCCTGTGGCTCAATGGGCTAAGGCACCAGCCACGTACACCTGAGCTGGCAGTTCGAATCTAGCCCGGGTCCGCCCAACAACAATGATGGCTGCAACCAAAAAATGGCCGGGCGTTGTGGTGGGCGCCTGTACTCCCAGCTACTTGGGAGGCAGAGGCAGGAGCCTTGCTTGAGCCCAGGAATTGGAGGTTGCTGTGAGCTGTGATGCCAGGGCACTCTATCCAGGGTGACAGTTTGAGGCTCTGTCTCAAAAAAAAAAAAAAAAAAAACCAACAAAAATGTAAACTGCAAACTGCAATATTGACAAATGTTGGAAGGCACAGTAAAAATGCATAGTTTTGTGTGTGATTAAGTTCTTCTCTGCTTCAGTAGATTTCTATAACTATGAATTGTTGTATAACAACACCAAAACAACCCATAACAGTCACAAAGAAAATACCTAAAGATACAAAAAAGAAAGGAGAAAGGAATTAAAGTGCATCAATACAAAAACAATAAAACAAAAAGAAAGATAGCAAGAGAAGGAAAGAGAAACCTAAGAATTATAAGTCAAAAAGAAATTAACAAAATGGCAATAGTAAGGCCTTTTCTATCAATAATTGAATTAAATGTAAATGAACTAAACTCCCCAGACAAAAGACAAAAAATGTCTGAATGGATTTAAGAAACAGGATCCAACTCCATTCTGTGTACAAGAAACTCATTTTAGACCTCATTTAGGACTCACATAGGCTGAAACTGAAGGGATGGATAATGATATTCCATGCAAATGGTAACCAGCAGAAAACAGAGGTGATCAAACTCATATTAGATATAAGGATCTCTAAAAAATGTTGCACTTTCACCTACATTGCAGTACAATTCATAATACCTGAGAAGTTGAAACAACCTACATGCCCTTCAACAGGTGATGAGGGAAATAAAATATTGTATGTTCATCCAAAGAAATGCTATTCAATCTTTAAACAGATGGAAATCCTGCCTTATGCAATGGAAATTTTATACTGAGTAAAATAAGACAGTCACAGAAGAACAAATACTGTATGATTTTACTTATATGAAGTATATAAAAGAGTCAAGCACCAAAAATTAGATGGTAAAATGGTTGCAAAGCCACAAAAGGAAAGGAAAATAGGGAATTGCTATTTGTCAAAGATTAAGTTTAGTTACACAAGATGATTAGGTTGGAAAGATCTATTATAGAACATCAGACGTGTAGTTAATAGTACTGTAGTGCAAACTTAAAAATTTAAGAAAGTAGATCAAATGTTAATTGTTTTAACTACAGTAGGAAAAAGTAATAATTTCCCTATGACTAAAGACCTTTCAGCATTAAGAAAAAAATTATGCCGTAATTGGATTACTGTCTCAATTAAATTTGGTTTGCCCATTCAGATGACTGAGGTTAAATATTGGTCAAAATTTTAATTGAGGCTTGAGATCTGATGCTGAAGATAGCTAAATAAATTTTTCTCATGACCCAATTGCAGTGTACTAGTCCATACAAGTTAACTAAATCCAAATCTTGAAAAAACAGAGTTGTAAGTTGGCATTTAACTAGTTATTTAGTAGCTTCCTTCAACTTTCTTGAAATGTCATTATGAATAAAACTCCCTAATCCTCCTCAAGTTTATTTTACATTAGATTGGTTTCCAGTAAGTGATTTATTACTTTGTTTTGAATTAATTTCATTTTCTCTCCTATATTATAAGGAAAAACCTGAGAGATATTTGCATGGGTTTTGATCATACTGCATGATCCTATAAATTTCCTTTTTTGCTTAAGCCAGTTTAAACCCGACTTAAATTTCATTTCTGTAACTTGGAATGAATCGATTCCTCACCCAGGAGAAAGAGCAATCAGTGAAGTGAATTTACAAGAGGTCTTAGCAATAAGATGACAACCAGAAAATTATAGTATTTTGGGAGCCAAAGAAAAATAATACCTTTCTCGATTTTTGCTTTCCTTCTTAACTTCCCTACACAAACATATCGATAGGAGAATAACCTTTTGGAGAAGCTTAAAGATTTAACATTTTTATTTATTTCAGGTTAGAGGTTATGATGAAGTCTAGTCTCATGATTCCAGAGTAATATTAAAAAGCAGCCATTAAGCTATGTTTTAGTTAATATCTCATTGCTATGTATATATTTCTGGGTTTTCGATTTATATTTACACTTGTCAATCAAATGTTTGATTTGTTTTTAGTCCTGATTAGCAATTTGCTTCTTAGCTCAGGACATTTAAGTTATAGTCACAGAAAGTTCTTAATGATTCATCATTATTTGGAATTATAAACATATAAATATGTAATTAATTTAGTCTACTGGTGATACTTGTACAACTAGAATTTCTAATTACTTTCTTAATTTTAGTCACATGTTAGGTTTGGTTCATTTTGTGAGCAGAAATGACATCTTTATTGTGCATTTAAAATTACATTCTTATGAAAAGTGTTTTAAAACATTTATTATCTTGCCTTTTAATTATTTTACTAGCAGTATTGTTAGCTTATAAATATTTCTATAGGAAGAAGAGCCCCAGGCTCCATTTTTTTTATTGTAACATTTTCCTTCTAAGTTTTCTGCACTCTGTAGCTTCTGAAAAGCTTAAACAGCCTCCAACTCCATTTCACAGTATTAAGCACTCATACCTACACCCCATTTTTGTATAGTGATCTCCATAGTGGTTTGGTATAGAAATTTTTTAAAATACTATTTAGAAAATTATGTTACCTTGTGATAATTTTATTCAATTATATCTTTTTTCATTTGAAAATAGAATTCATTAGATAATATTGAACAAAAGATATGTTTCACACTTTTAATCATGACAGAGTTCTAACACAGCATGGTTATAAAAATGTTCTGTTGGCTAATCTACACAATATGTTTTCACTGTGAAAAGGTAGAGCATAAAGTGCTTTTCTTGGTGATAGATAGCATTTGTCCCTAGATTTGGAATCCCAAAAAGTATAATACTCTCACTATACAAAATACATTAAAACAAAATATATTAAACATTCATTTAAGATTGCTTAATTATTTTTCTTAATTTCAAAATATTACTGGATGCAAATGTTTTTGGTTACATGTATTGCTTTTGTTATATTTGAGTCATGGCTATGAGTGCCCATCACTCAAAAAGTGGCCGTGGTATCCATCAGGTTGATTTTCACCCATCCCCTCCCATTTAATTTCCACTAAGTTTTACTTTCCTATGTGCATGCATGTGCTCATAGGTTAGTTACAAATTAGTAACAAGTACATGTGGTACTTTTTCTTCCTTGTGATATGTTACGTAGGGTAATGATCTCCAGTTCCAACCAAATTGTTGCAAAAGCCATTCATTCATCCATTTTCATGGCTGAGTAGTACTCCATGGTATGTGTGTGCATCCATATTGTATTTTGTTAATCCAGTAATGAATTGATAGACACTTGGATTGATGCTACATCTTTACAATTGTTAATTGTGCTGCAATAAACAGTTGTGTGTAGCTGCCTTTTTTGATAAAATGACTTCTTTTCCTTTTGGTATATAGTCAGCAATGAAATTGCTAGATTAAATGGTAAGTCTACTTTTAGTTCTTTGAAGAATCTCCATACTGTTTCCCACAGAGGTTGCTCTAATAATGTGGTTTCCCACCAATAGCATATACGTGTTTCTTTCTTTCTGCAGTCACATCAAGGTGAAAGTCAAATTAAACACTCTATCAATCATGAAGCTACACGGAAAATATACTTAGGAATATACATATTCTAAGAGGTAAAAGATTTCTATAATGAGAGCTACAAAACACTGAGGGAAGAAATGGCAGATTACACAACAAATGGAAAAACATATCATGCTCATGAATTGGTAGGATCAGTACTGTCCAAATACCTATATGATACAAAGTGATTTACAGATTCAATGCAATTCTCATCAGAATACCAAGGTCATTTTTCACAGACCTAAGAAAATAAATTTATGCTTCATTTGGAACTAAAAATAGCCCAAATAACCAGAGAAATCTTAACAGAGAACTAATCTGAAAGTGTCACAATCACAGACTTCGAACTATATTACAAAGCCTTAGTAAATGAAGCAGCATGGTATTGTCATAAAAATAGAGTTATGGACCAATAGAGCAAAACAGAGAACCCAGATATAAAATCATCCACTTATAGCCAACTGATCTTTGACAAAATAGCAACAATGTACCCTGGGGAAAAGAAACCTTACTTGATAATTGGTGCTGGGAAAATAGAATAGCTACATGCAGAAGAATGAAACTGCATCCATATCTCTCACCACTCACAAAAATTAATTCAAGATGGTTGAAAGACTTAAATGTAAATCTTGAAACCATAAGAATTCTAAAAGAAAATAGGAAAATACCTCTTTTAGGTATCAGCCGAAGGTCAATTACAGAAGACCCCAAGGTCAATTTACAGAAACAACAAAAATAAATAAGGGGGACTTGCTTAAATTAAGCAGCTTTTGCACAACTGAGGAAATAATCAACAGAGCAAAATGCAGAATGAGAGAAAATATTCATTAACTGTATACTCAGTAAAGGGTTAATATACAGTACCTACAGAAACTTGAATAGACCATCAAGAAAAAGAAACAACCCTATTAAAAAGAATGCAAAAGAAATGAACAGAAGCTTTTCAAAAGATAGACAAATGACTAATAAACATATGAAAAAATGCTCAGCATCACTAGTCATCAGGGAAGTGCAAGTTAAAACCACAATGAGATGTTTACCTTACCCTTATTAGAATTCTTTAAGTCCATGAATATTTAGTTTAAATAATATCATGTGGTTTAAAATTTGTCAAAGATTTGTGAATACTGTCTTAGGCTTAGGCTATAATCAACAAAAAATATTGGGTGAGAATAAGAAGGACATGACTTGCATGGAGAGGTATGTCTCACCAAGACACATTTTAATTAAAAACCTTCATTATTAAGTAATCAAGGTCAATCATTTTGAAATAGTTTGTTTTATTTTAATAAGAAAATATGACAAATATATGTTCAGTTCCATTGTCATTCTTTAAATTATATCCATAGAACCACCTACAATCAAAAGCAACAATATTTTTGTTCTAGTGTGGGAAAGTGTTTCCTGGGGGCTGAGTGGAAGACCTTCCTTCAGAATGGGTAGGCACCATACAAAGAGCTCCAGACACTGCTAGAACAAAGCAATGATGAAGGATATTCAGTCTGCTTTGCTTATGTCACCTCTTTCTACCCCCATCCTACTGCCTCCTGGAACAAAATGCTTTTTCTCCTCCTACCCCAGACTCCAGGTTCTTTTGCCTTGGTTTCTGGGATTTCACTAATGGCCACCTGAGGTTTTCACTGTAGGATTCCTTGGTTTTGAGACCTTCAGAATCGCCCTGAGCCATACTACCAGCTTCCCTGGGAGACTTGCTACTTCTCTGGGAGCAACACTATTGTTTTTTCTCGTTCTCCAACTAGCGGACAGCCTACTGTGGGACTTCACCTTTATAATCATGGGAGCTGATTCTCCTTAATAAATTTCCTTTTGTGTATGAAAAGAAATTTTATATGCATTTGTATATATATGCATCTTTGAGAAAATAAAGCAAATGGCCAAAATAGATTAATTTTGTACTAATGTAGAAAAAGTTAAAGTTTCTCTAGTTCACTTCAGATCACATTTTAGGAACATGTTTACATTTTAAGAAAATCACTCCCTATGTGACCATTATATCATTTCACGTTTCATTTACTATTCATGGTGCTTCAGAAAAGTAACAAACTGGCACTTTTTAAATAACGTTATAACTTAATATTTAAAAAATACCAGAGTATCCTAATTATTGATTTGACTTGAACTTTATGTATTCTGAAAATTTTATTGATTACCTTCATGAATTTCAATTTTGTGCTAGAGTCTAGTTAAAATTTTCTATGTTTATAATGGTTATATTTTAAAATTTTATTGATTACCTTCATAAATTTTCAATTTTGTGCTAGAGTCTAGTTAAAATTTTCTGTGTTTATAATGGTTATATTTTTACCCTAGGCAGCTGTGTGTGTGTGTGTGAGAGAGAGAGAGAGAGAAACATGAAATACTTGGCGTTTCCTAGTTTTATTGTCAAAAACTACAATTTATGCACCAGTCAAACATTCATAATTTTTCTGTGGAATATAATTATACAATTGTGTCCTTTGTTTGATTTTCAAATAACTGAAGTTATTTTGAAAAGTATAACATACCAGGAGGTAAAATATCAAACAAAACAGCAAAAGACTCAAGCAATGACAAGTGATGCTCCCATGCTGATAATATCAAACTATTTCAACATGGCCTGGTGGGCAGAACATCTGGTGAAATTAAAAAGTCCTAACTTGAATGACAGTGTTTAAATTCTTTTCTTCTTGATATCAATGAACTTGGCAATTTGTGGTATTTGTGAATAGATAAAGCTGTAGCCTTTGTTTCTGAATTTGTATAGGTAATTTTAATAGCATTTCAAAGTTAATTTTTTAATGTTACAGGCATACTGCCTTTATCATACTTTAAAGAGACTATTTTTTATAAATGATCTAAGTGATCTTTGATGGAATTATTGCTCTTATTTTGGGGCTCCATGAAGCTTTCCCTGTATAATGGCAAACTTACTTGGTTAGCGTAGGGTGCGTTCTGACTGTACCACTGACCAGCCGTTCCTCCAACTGTCTTCTTCTCCTTAGACCTCACTATTCTCTTAGGCACAACAATGTTAAACTTAGGTCAATTAACAATCCCCTGTGGCTACTAAGTGAAAGAAAGTGTTTCTTTTAGATTTTTTAATCAAAAGCTAAAAATGATAAAGCTTAGAGAGGAAGGCAATTCTGAAAGCCAGGAGAGGTTGAAGGATGTGTCTTTTGCATTAAATACCCAAGTTGTGAATTAAAAGAAAAATTCTTGAAGGAAATCAAAAGTGCTATTTCAGGGAATACAGGAATGATAAGAAAGTGAAACAGGCTTACTGCTAATATGAAGAAAGACAGATTTAGTGGTCCGGACAGAAAAATCAACTGTCCATGACATTTCCTTAAGCCAAAGCATAATGAGTGTGGAGTCCTAACTTTCTTAAATTCTATAAAGGCTCAGAGAGTCAAGGAAGCTGCAGAAGAGAAGCTTGGATCTAGAAGAGGGCAGTTCATGAGGTTCATCAAAGAAAGATGATGTCTCCACACCATAAAAGAGTAAAGTGAAGCGGCAAGGGCTGATACAAAAGCAGCAGCGAGTTATCTGAAAGATCTAAGATAATTGATGAAAATGAGAACACTAAATGATAGATTTTCAATGTAGATGAAACAGCCTTATTTTGGAAAACGATGCCATCGAGGACTTCCATAGCTACAGAGAAGAAGTCGATACCTGGCTTCAAGGCTTCAAAGGTCAGGCTGACTCTCTAGTCCAGGCTAACACAACCAGAGACATTAAGTTGAAGCTACTGTTTATTTACCTTTTTAAAAATCCTTAGGCCTTTAAGAATTATGCTAACTTTACTCATCCTGTGCTTTATAAATAGAACACCAAAGCCTAGATAATAGTACATCTGTTTAAGCATGGTTACTAAATAAATATTTAAAGCCCACTGTTGAGATCTACTGCTCAGAAGAAAACAAAAAAAAAATTCTTTGAAAGTGTTACTGGTCAATGGCAATACCCCAAGGGCACTCCAAAACTCTGAGATATACAAGGACATAATGTTTTCATGCTCTTTGACACAACATTGATTCTTTAGCCAATAATTTTGACTTTTAAGTCTTATTATTTCAGAAACAAATTGTGTAAAGCGTAGCTATCATAAGTAGTGATTTCTCTGATGGATTTGGACAAGGTAAATTAGAAAATTTCAGGAAAGAAATTGCCATTCAAAATATTACAAAATATTCCCTACATGTTGGCCAATTCTTGTTAAAATTTTGTAATGAGTGTTTTGTAAAGGTTCATTTAGCTAAAATTTCCCATTTTCACCACATATGGTGACTTTGGGGGCAACCTTTCAGACACCTTGTAGATGTCATTAAAAATATTATTATTAACAGAAATTTGAAGGAAATTGAATCCAACCATCCTGGATGACTTTGAAAGGCTCAAGACTTCAGTCCAGGAAGTAATTGTAGAGATTATGTGGGCAGCAATGAACCCAGAGAACAAGAAATAGAAAGGGAACTTGAATATGTGATTGAACTGCTGGAATCTGTTAGAATGAGTTGATGAGAAGTTGCTTCTTAAGGACAAGCCAACAAAGTGATTTCATGAGATGGAATGCACATCAGAGGAAGATGCTGTGAATATTGATGAAATCACAACAAAGGTGTCACAACATTCCACAAACATAGTTGATAAAGCAGCAGCAGGGTATCAGTGATTGGCTAATCTTGCAAGAAGTTCCCCTGTGGGTCAAATGCTATCTAACACCATCAGAGAAATTTTTCATGAAAGGAAGAGTCGATTGATGTGGCGAACTTCATTGTTGCTTTGTGTTTACATGGATGGAGCTGGAACATGTTGTTCTTAGCAAAGTATCTCAAGAATGGAAGAAAAAGTATCCAATGTACTCAGCCCTAATATGAAGCTAATTTATAGCTTTCATATGAAGGCTAAAACCCAATTATAGCATAGGAATACAGGGAAAGGGGAAAGGGAGGGGAGAGTATGGGTGGAGGGAGGGCGATTAGTGGGATCACACCTACGGTGCATCTTAGCAGGGTACTGGTGAAACTTATTAAATGTAGAGTATCAATGTCTTTATATAGTGATCAAGAAAATGCCATGAAGGCTATCTGTAACAGTATGATCAAAACATTTTTGAATGTATATGAATCATGCCCTATGATTGCACCAATGTACAGAATTATGATTCAATAAAATTATAAAAAAAAAAACCAAAAAACAAAGTCCTGGGTGTGAGCAGCAAGTGTGAGAATGTGGCACGCAGGTTGTTTGGAGCCTTTCCTGTGGGAGCTCTTCCTTAGAGGAAGTGCCTAATCAACTCGATGGAGGCTGGGACAGGGTTACAGGGAGCTCTGTCTGAGGATGGTCAGCATCACGGAGCGACAGCCAACTCTTTGATATACACAGAGAGAATGAAGAAAGATATGTGGGCACCGGGCAGGAGAGGAATTGATGGGTATGGGGGACACAGGTTGCCCGAGGAGATGTTTTCTATTTATTTATTTATTGCTGGGGATTCATTGAGGATACAAAGAACCAGGAGGAGACGTTATTTATTTATTGCTGGGGATTCATTGAGGGTACAAAGAACCAGGTTATACCACTTGCATTTGTTAGGTAAGGTCCCTCTTATAATTGTGTCCTGCCCCTGAGAGGTGTGAGAGAGGTGTGCCACACACTGTGACCCCCCACTCCTCCCCTCTCTCCACTTCCCCATTCCCCCACCCACTCCTATGTACTAGCATCGTTTATCCTTGTATCAGAATTGAGTAACACTGGATTCTTGCTTCTCCATTCTTGTGATGCTTTACTAAGAAAAATATGTTCCACCTCCATCCAGGTTAATACAAAAGATGTAAAGTCACCATCTTTTTTTAATGGCTGAATAGTATTCCATGGTGTACATATACCACAGGTTGTTAACCCATTCCTGGATTAGTGGGCATTTAGGCTGTTTCCATGATTTGGCAATTGTAAATTGAGTGGCAATAAACAGTCTAGTGCAAATGTCCTTATGATAAAATGACTTTTTTTCTTCTTGATAGATGCCCAGTAATGGGATTACAGGATGAAATGGGAGGTCTAGTTTGAGTTCTTTGAGAATTTAGAGGAGATGTTTTCTAAAAGAAGACAACAGGTCCAAGAGAAGCTGTGAGTTCAGGGAGATTTGTTCATAGAGGAGTCTTTTTCTTTAAACTAGAATTTATTGGTATATAAAACTCCATTTCATAGATAAAGTGGCACATTTTGCAGCTTCTATTGTACCAAGTATTGAAGATTAAAAACACACAAAAAAGAAACATTTGGTTTTGAAAACACTGCAAATAGCCAAGTACAGTACTTTGGTAAATAAAAAATAAAATGGTTCAGATGAACACAATCTGTGGAAAGACACAACATGGGGGAAAGGAACCATGGGCATCAGATAATGGTCACATTTCTCAATAAGGCAAGACTTGCTAAGGCTCTAGTTCATGACCCCATGCAGGTCTTAAATATCCAGACTGAAGCCAGAACAAGTATAGTGCAAATAGAAAAAAGAGAAGGCACAGACGTACCCTCCTTCTAAGGGGGTGGTGCTTGTGAACACGTCCACATCAGCAGGGGGCAGGCAGGGGTGGAGTCTGACTCCTGGGTCTTTTCTTCTTTCCTCTGAGCTGAGTGCTGGTGAAGGATGTTGGAAGAGTAGCTTGGGAGGCCTTGGCTCTTCCTGCCATCAAAAATGAACCACAGGAATGGGAAAATGCGAAGAGCCTCTCACCAGCCCCTCAAGGGACCTGCCAAGGGATGAAACCCCCAGCTGGGGTCTGTGACTGACTCGAATGCTTGTCATGGAGGGCTGGGAAGAGAGAACTGCGGGGTGCTGACATGCAGAAGATTAGCGCCCGACTGTGGTTTAGTCCAGCGATCACTACCTGCCGCCAGCAGGAGCAGCTGAAAATAAATTCACTACGCCAAAATTCACGCTTTTAGATCTTACACTGGTTCCACCCCTTCTCAAGTAAATTCTGCAAAGATATTAAACACTGGCATCACGCTACAAAGTAGTCCTAACGAGGGCAGTTAGAGAGAGACCACAGAGAGTGACCACTTGGAAGAACCAGTCAAGGGCGAGAGGTTGAAGGGGAATTTTACCGTGGGACAGAAGAGGGCTGGGCCACCCTCAAGCCACAGCTCTTTCTTTCTTTCTTCTTCTTTTTTTTTTTATTGAATCATAGCTGTGTACATTAGTTCAATCATGGGGTACAGTGTGGGGGCTTCACATGCAATCTGAGATATTTTTATCAACCTGATTGACATACCATTCGTGATATTCTCTCATTTACTATGTGAAAAC
>CAUYON010026206.1:0-15026 GCA_963573935.1 Arctocebus calabarensis | reverse complement strand
GTTTCTCTTCAAGTTCTTTTCCCACCCTGAGATGGGATCACTTGTTCTTTTGTTGCTAATATGTTTGAGTTCTCTGTGGATTCTGGTTATTAAACCTTTGTCGGAGGCATTACCTGCAAATATTTTCTCCCAATCTGAGGGCCGTCTGCCTGCTACACTTACTGTGTTCTTAGCAGTGCAGAAGCTTTTTAGTTTGATCAGGTCCCAGTAGTGTATTTTTGATACTGCTTCAATTGCCTGGGGAGTCTTCCTCATAGGAAATTCACCCAGGCCGATTCCTCCGAGAATTTTCCCTGCACTTTCTTCTAGTATTTTTATAGTTTCATGTCTTAAGTTTAAATGTTTGATCCAGTGAGAGTCTATCTAAGTTTATGGAGAAAGGTGTGGGTCCAGTTTCAGTCTTCTGCAGGTCACCAGCCAGTTCACTCAGCACCATTTGTTAAATAGGGAATCTTTTACCCACTGAAAGGTTTTAATTGGCTTGTCAAAGATCAAACAGTGGTAAGTAGCTGGGTTCATCTCTTGGTTCTCTATCCTGTTCCATACATCTATCTCTCTGTTTTTGTGCCAGTACCATGCTGTTTTGATCACTATCAATTTGTAGTACAGTCTTAGGTCTGGTACCATGATTCCTCCTGCTCTGTTTTTATTTCTGAGTAATGTCTTGGCTATTTGAGGTTTTTTCTGATTCCATATAAAACGAAGTATTGTTTTTTCAAGGTCTTTAAAATATGACAATGGAGCTTTAATAGAAATTGCATTAAAATTGTATATTGCTTTGGGTAGTATGGACATTATAACAATGTTCATTCTTCCCAGTAATGAGCATGGTATGTTTTTCCATTTGTTGATGTGTTCAGCTATTTCTTTTCTTAGAGTTTCATAGTTCTCTTTATAAAGATCTTTCACATCCTTTGTTAGGATGTGATAAACTCCCAAATATTTCATCTTCTTTGGTACTACTGTGAAAGGGATAGAGTCCTTGACTGTTTTTTTTCTCTTGACTATTATTGGTCAAGAGAAAGGCTATAGATTTATGGGTGTTGATTTTGTCACCTGAGAGGCTGCTGTATTCCTTGATCACTTCTAAAAATTTTGTAGTAGAATCTCTGGTGTTTACCAGATATACAATCATATCATCTGTGAAGAGTGAAAGTTTAATCTCTTCTGATCCTGTGTGGATACACTTGATCGCCTTTTCTTCCCTAATTGCAATGGCTAAAACTTCCATTACAATGTTGAAGAGCAATGGAGACAATAGGCAACCTTGCCTGGTTCCTGATCTATTTTAATTTAACTCCATTCAATACGATATTGGCTGTGGGTTTGCTGTAGATGGCCTTTATCAGTTTAAGAAATGTGCCTTCTATTCCAATTGTTGTAAGTGTTCTGATCATGAAGGGATGCTGGATATTATCAAGAGCTTTTTCTGCATCGATTGAATGAATCATATGGTCTTTATTTTTTTAATTTGTTTATGTGCTGAATTACATTTATGGATTTACATATATTGAACCAGCCTTGAGACCCTGGGAAAAGGCCAGTTGGTTGTGGTGTATAATTTTTTTGATGTGTTGCTGGATTCTGTTTGTTAGGAACTTATTGAATATTTTTGCATCAATATTCATTAGTGATATTGGTCTGTAGTTTTCTTTTCTTGTTGGATCTTTTCCTGCTTCAGGGACCAAGGTGATATTCGCTTCATAGAATGTGTTGAGTAGTATTCCTCCTTTTTCTATATTTTGGAAAAGGTTTAGTAATATAGGTACTAGTTCCTCTTTAAAGGTTTGGTAGAATTCTGACGTGAAACCATCTGGTCCCAGGCTTTTCTTTTTGGGGAAATTTTGTATAGTTGATGCTATTTCAGAACTTGATATTGGCCTGTTCAACATTTCCACTTCATTCTGGGTAAGTTTAGGAAGGTAGTGTGCATCCAAGTATTGGTCAATTTCCTTCAGCTTTTCATATTTCTGAGAGTAAATTTTCTTGTAATATTCGTTAAGGATTTTTTGAATTTCTAAGGGGTCTGTTGTTAGTTCATCTTTACCATTTCTGATTGATGAAATTAGAGATGTTACTCTTTTTTTCCTAATTAGGTTAGCCAAAGGTTTATCTAAATATTGACCTTTTCAAAGAACCAACTTTTTGGTTTATTGATCTCTTGTATAATTCTTTGGTTTTCAATTTCATTTAATTCTGCCCTGATTTTTGCTGGGCTATGTCTTTTCTTCTACTGGGTTTGGGGTTGGAATGTTCTTCCTTTTCCAGTTGCTTGAGGTGTCCCATTAACTTGTTAACTTCCTCTCTTTCCATTCTCTTGAGGAAGGCTTGCAGTGCTATAAATTTCCCTTTGCAGTATCACAGAGGTTCTGATAATTCTTATCTTCCTTGTCATTTTGTTCCAAAAATTTGGTGATTTCCTTCTTAATCTCATCTATGACCCATGTATCATTCAGCATAAGGTTATTTAGCTTCCATGTTTTTGTTTGAGTATGTAGATTCCTGTTATTATTGAGTTCAATTTTTATTCCAGGGTGGTCTGAGAAGATGCAAGGAATAATTTCTATTCTTTTAAATTTGCTGAGGTTAGACTTGTGATCTAAGATGTGATCAATTTTTGAGTATGTTCCATGGGCTGATGAGAAAAATGTATATTCAATTTTATTAGGATGAAATGTTCTGTAGATGTCTGTTAAATCCAGTTGTTGAATGATTAAATTTAAATCTAAAATTTCTTTACTTAGCTTCTTTTTGGAGGATCTATACAACACTGCTAAAGGAGTATTAAAATCTCCAACTACTATAGAGCTGGAGGAGAACGAGTTACTCATGTCTATTAGAGTTTTTCTTATAAATTGAGGTTCATTCTGGTTGGGTGCATAAATATTAATAATTGAAATATCATCATATTGAGTATTACCTTTAACAAATATGAGATGACTGTCTTCATCCTTCCTTATTTTGGTTGGTTTAAAGCCTATTATATCTACAAATAAGATTGCAACACCTGCTTTTTTCTGTTTTCCATTTGCCTGGAATATAGATGACCATCCCTTCACCTCTAGTCTAAATGTATCTTTTAAGGTAAGGTGAGATTCTTGTATGCAGCAGATATCTGGCCTGAGTTTTTGTATCCAGTCAGCCAACCTATGCCTCTTTAGAAGACAATTTAGGCCATTCACATTAATAGAACATATTGATAAATCTGTAGAAAATCTAGTGGACATTTTTAATCCTTTCATCACTGTGGAAGTTTGAATTTGGTAAGAAGTTTCTGGGTGAGAAAACATTTATGGTGGAGGATTACACTGGTTATTATGGAGGATAGGTTTGAGAATATCCTGGAGAGCTGGTTTAGTTATAGCAAATTTCTTCAACATGTGCATGTCATTAAAGTATTTAATTTCTCCATCATAGATGAAACTCAGTTTAGCCGGGGACAGGATCCTGGGTTGAAAGTTCTTTTGTTTTAGGAAGTTAAAAGTTGATGACCATTTTCTTCTAGCTTGAAAGGTTTGATCAGAGAGATCTGCAGTTATTCTAATGTTCTTCCCATTGTAGGTAATTGATTTCTTACATCTGGATGCTTTCAGAATTTCCTCTTTCATATTAACTTTCGTGAACTTAATTATAATGTGCCTGGAGGATGTCTTATTTGAGTTGGGTCATGCTGGGGTCCTGAAACTGTCTGCTATATGAATTTCAGAATCTCTTGGAATGTCTGGAAAGTTCTCTTTCATAATCTCATAAAGAAGAGACTCTGTGCTTTTTGATCCCATTTCGTTGTTTTCAGGTATTCCTATGAGGCAAATATTGGTTTTCTTTGAGTTATTCCAGAGCTGCCTGAGAGAATGCCTTCCATTTGTCTATGTCTTTGTCAGTTTCAGAGCGTTCGAAAGCTTTGACTTCAATGTCAGAAATCCTTTCTTCTGCTTGCTCCATTCTGTTACTGAGGGATTCTACTTTGTTTCTCAGATCTAAAAGGGCTGCAACTTCTTGTCTCAATGTGTCAAAATCTTTGGCCATTTCGTCTTTGAATTCCATGACTTCTTGAGACAATTTTTGAAATGCTCCCAGAATTTCTAATTCCAATTTTTCCTTTATTTTATTGATCTTGTTTGCAATCCAAATTCTGAATTCAATTTCTGACATCTTAGCCATCTCTTTAGGCATAGGATTGTCATTTGTGTCCGCCAAATTGTTCCTTGGGGGGGTTGATCTACTATGGTTGTTCATGTTTCCAGAGCTTTTCCGCTGATTCCACCCCATATTTATTTTGCACCATTTGGCTAGATGAGTAGGTAAGGCTAAGTTGGGTTGGGGCTTCTCAGAGTAGTAATTGACCAGTCCTTTGCCTGTAAGCTGTAACTGGTGTTTGTACCTTTTCCCTTAGAGTTTTGCCAACCTGTACTTTGCTACTGCCTACAAAACTGGAGGCCTTCTTGATGTTGTGGGGGTTAAGTGGCTCTGTCTTATTTTCAGCTGGTCTCTGTCTTACCCTAGAGAATCGGTTACTCTGTGTTGGAATCTGCACTGTGGAGAAATACCAGCAGTTAAATCACCACGCCCCCCCACAGACAACAATTGGAAAAGGGAAATCAAACATTCCCACTACCACACACCCAGTTTACCACGTTGGAAAATCCTCAGGTGATTGGCCTAGTTGAAGAGGTCCCAATCAATTATCCCAGCCAGTACCAACTTCAAATCAAATAGTTGAAAAGTCTCTGGCAACTAGATATCAGGAGTCTGCTAGCAAATCTAGTATAACTCGCTCCAGGGCTCTGTGAGCTCAGGAGGGCCCCCCAGCCAGTAAATTAGTCTGGGAAGGTTGATGCCTCCTTCCCCACCTTGTCCCTCTGTCACACCCAGTCTCTGGTAACCCTGAAGGGCTGTGATCCAGTTCCCTCCAATCCAGTTCCCCCCCAACCTCTAGAGGTTTGCGCCTGCCTAGGTCATAAGGGGCTCCTCAGCCAGTCCACCAGTTTCTGTCGGTGTTGGCAGGGGGGGAGGTGAGTCCTGATACCCTGGGTACTTGATAGGGGCTGGGGCGATTCTCTCAGTTCCATCCCTGTCCCTGATTGATGTTGCTGATAGAACAGAACAGGTTTGCAGAATTTCTGCCCTGTGGAAGAGACACTGGGCTGCTAATAGTCCTGATGCAGTGAGCTTCAGCCCTTTGTCTCAGCTGTCATCCCCTGAGGGCCAGGTGCAGCTGAAATTTAGCAAAGCTTTCTCAGTGCGTATTCTAATCCCGGCGCTCTGACCCAGCCGGTCCCAGTACCGCCTCAGGCATATCCTTCACTCCCGAGTCCTGGCCCTCTGCGCAGGACTGCTCTGCCAGATGGCTGCCACCAGAGAAGCCAGCTTCCTCTGGCCACTCAGAGAGAGTGGGAGTGTCTCCTCAAAACATATCCAGGGGTGCAAGGCTGCGAGGCCCACAGCCATTGCTCCCACTGCTTCTTGGTGCCTCAGAGGACCACCTCTCCAGGTCGGCCTCCTCTTGGCTCACTTTCCTCTCACCACACCGGAGCTGGAAAAACAGCACTGATCAGCAAAAGCCTGTGCCCTGTCCACACCCCTCGAGAAAATGTCCAAGAATCTGGACTCAATGGGGGACAGACCTCCAGACCTCAGAGTGAGACTGGAGGGGAATGCCGGGAATTCAAACTTGCAGGTAGAGAATATATTCAGTTTTATGCCTGGCAAGGAAGTGCCATGGCACCCTCGTAGGGGAAGGAGGTCCGGTTTTTAGAGGGTCTCTCCCATAGGGTAGAGTGGGAGGACATCTGAACTCTGCTCGCATGTTTGTATGGAGGTATTGAGTATGCTGCGAGCCGATCTCATGGGGGAGGGGACTCCCATCCACTTGGCGATGTGTTCTGTACCTTTTATTTGTATCCTTGGGATCGCAGGTCACTCCAGCAGGGTTTATGTCCATTCTTTGACCTTCTCTTTCAGCTCAGTTCTAAACCGTTGGCTTTCTTGCTAAATTTCTGTCCTTTAACTCCCCTCTGGACCGGAGCGTCTGCGGAAAGCCGGATATAGACCACCATCTTGACTCCTCCCCCTGTTTGAACAATTTTTAAGACTACAGTACATCATTATTTACTATATTCACCTGTTGTATAATAGAGCTCCTGAAATGATTCCACCAGACTGAAATTTCAGATCCTTCCTCCAACATCTCCCTAACTCCCAGTCTCACCTCAGTCCCTCAACTGTATTCTATTCTCTATTCTATGAGTTAGCTTATTTATTTATTTATTTATTCATTTTTATTTTTATTTTTGAGGCAGAATCTCCCTCAGTCACTCTAAGTAGAGTGCTGTGGCATCATCATAGCTCACAGCAACCTCAAACTCTTGAGCTAAAGTAATTCACTCACCTTGGCCTCCAAAGTTCTGAGATTATAGGCATGAGCCACCGTGCCCAACTGAGTTTGCTTTTTTTAAATGCCACATGTAAGTAAGACCATGCAGTGGTTTTGTGTGTTTGTGCAGGTGCACCCATGAGTGTGTGTGTGTGTGTGTGTGTCTGGCTTATTTTACATAGCATAATGTCATCCATGTTCATTTATATTGTTTCAAATGACAGGGATTTTTTTTTTTAAGGCAGACTAATATGTGTGTGTCGATACCACTTTTTCTTTATCTACTTGTTGATGGGCATTTAGGTCGATTCCAGTCTTGGCTATTGTGAACAGTGCTGCAATGAATATAGGCGTGCAGATCACTTCAACATGTGATTTTATCTCTTTCAGGTTTAGAGATGGAAATGTAATTGTTGGAAGATCATATGGAAATTCTATTTTCATTTCTTGGGGGAACTTATATACATTTTTCTGTAATGGTAGTATTAATTCATAGTCACACCAATAGTGTGAAAGTGATTCATTGTATCTATATCTTTGCCAATATGTATCTCTTATCTTTTTGATAGTAACTATCGTACTTTCATACTTGTTGACCATTTAATCTGTTTCAATATATTCTTATCTTAATGCTAATAATTTTAGGTACTATTTTCTAGATACAAGCTCTTTTCATTTTTCTCCTTTGCTTCTTAATGTATCTTCTAAATTTTTACTTCCTGATGTATCTGTGGATTTTATCTCACTGATTCTCTAGAAGTAAGAAGTAAGAAATCATTGAGCTCTCAGCCATGCAAAAGCATCCACTGTTAAAAAAATTTGTTCATTTATACTTTACTTTATTGAATAATGAATAAATCCACTCAGTTGCTGCACTGTCATCAAATAAAGACTTTGCCCTAATATTGTACCCTGGACTTCCTTTAATATGGTTAATTTTGTATTTTCTTTCAGAAGATTACAAATTGCTTCAACATAAGCTCAAATAATAGTGGCCCTCCCAAAATATCTATGACACCTTGAAACACACCCAGGAATTCTGATTTACCCCAACTTTTCTTCTTATAAACAGAAGATGCCCAAAAATATGTATTCACATTTTAAGAGATGTTATCTCTCTATTCTTATTCTTATTTATTTATTTATTTTTTGTAGAGACAGAGTCTCACTATATCACCCTGTGTGTGTGCATCACACAGCTCATAGCAACCTCCAACTCCTGGGCTTAGGCAATTCTCTTGCCTCAGCTCCTGAGTATCTGGGACTACAGGTGCCCACCACAATGTCCGGCTATTTTTTTGTTTTTGCAGTTTAGCCAGAGCTGGGTTTGAACCCGCCACCCTTGGTCTATGGAGCCACCGCCCTACCCACTGAGCCACAGGCACTGCTGTCTCTATTATTCTTTGAAGTTGAATTGATAGTACTATTTCTGGTCAAGTGTATCTAGACATGCTATGCTGATCCATTTTGCCTGAAACTCATACACATTTTGGGAATTATCAATTTTACCTCCAACAAGAGTGCTTAAAATAATGTGTACATGTTTTGGCACCCCTGGTCTTTTTAAATTTTGTTTAACCATATCATTTAGGTGTCTTCATTTGTAAGTGATAGTTTCTGGATCACTCTTATTGGGGACTGCCATCATCTTCTGAGGGAGTCATCCCCCTCTGCTCTATGTCTTCACCCCTTTCTCCTTCAGATTTCATTTGCACCAAGGACTGTCTCTGACTAATAACCACTGAAAATTTATTTAGCAAAATTAAATCTGGATAGATATCATTTTTTTTTTGTCAGTCTAGCCTGTCCTTCAAATTTTATTTTATGAGACTACTATTAAAAGAAATCTATCTTTTCCCCCAATTTAATCAGTCTACTTTCTTTTATTTTGTTTTTATTCTTCTAGTGCACCTGTTCTGTTGGTAAACATGTTTTTTAAACTCTCTCCTGGTATTCCTTAATTTTCTGGGCAAACTCGATTCCAGGAGACAGAGCATTTCATGTACAAACCCTATTAACTGTTACTTTTACCTTAGGATTTGTGATCATTGAAGTGTGCTGGTAAATTATGTACTTTTGTCACTCATTTCTCAAGTCCTAACTACCAGAATAAAGCTATCGGTAAGATTTCTGACATGTTCCACGTTTGAATAAATCCACTCAGTTGCTGCATTGTCATCAAATCAACGTGAATAAAGACTTTGCCCTAATATTATACCCTGGACTTTGATGTTTTTATAACTAAAAGATCTAAAACCAACTTAATGTCTTGTCGTAGCAAATGACAGTTGAACCTATGGACAAAATACATGAATTAGACTGGAAGACAGTTCAGAGAAAATAAAATAGGGAATGGATTTGGAGCAGCTACTCTATAGAGCTTACTGACAAAATAGCCTGCACTTTGATGAGGACTTTGCTCATGGCTACAGGATATAAATCCAGCAAAACTGTAGTGTACAGCAGAGCCTCATAGGATCAAAATTCCACATGTCCTGCCTTCAGAAATCTATCACCAAAGCCTGAAGTCCCCCACCTCGGCCATGCAAGAAGCTTCAGTTTCCAGATACTAATATTTTAATGTACTCTCGAGTCCACTTGTGCTCACATCTGAAAAGTTCAGCTGATACATTGGAATTTGGAGTTCAAAGTGACAAATACATAAATAAATTAAAACATCAAATACATAAATTAATAAATAGAAGATAAAAATATCACTTCTATTTTACAGCTTACAACGACAGGTATAGAACTCCCTAATTCTGAATGCCAGAATAAAACATGTATCTGCTGGTCACAGGAGGTGATAGAAACATAGTCCTCTCATTCATGAACACTCTCCTTTTTTATCACAGCAGGAAAGAGAAAAACACATATATAGAATTGTGTTTGTTTAGCTCAGAAAAAAAAAAAGAGAGAATGATTTGGAAAGATGTGTGCAAGTCTATTCCTTCCACCTAAGCTTCAGTGACTGAGAGTGAAAATTCCATAAGATTTAAGAAAAGCTTGAAGTTAAATCTAGCAACATACCTGGTAATGCAGTGAGTCACAAAGTACAAAGCAAGCTGCAGCAAACCTCCAACGTCAAAGGCCTTCAAGGTCAAAAGTAGCGTTCCCAGTGCTTAAAGCCATTGTCCTGATTGCCATTAAGCTCATCACTGCAGGGTATCTTTCATCTGCAAAATTCTACTTTCTGCTATCTTCCCATGCACCAGCCATTGATATTTGAGGAGGATAACACGTTCGTTTACATTGTTCTTTCCTATCCTATCCCCTCATGTTCTTAAGAAATGTAAAGATAAAGCAAATGACAAAGATTTCCATTCCAGAGAGCAAGTATCATCTTGATGGTTGATGAAGACTATTTTGAAGATTAGTCTGCAGAGCAAACCAACAGCGTGCTTTCTGATAGTGAGGTTCAATGAGGTGAGCTTATCCACTCACTCTTACCCTCCTAAACACCAGAGCAGACCTCTATTCCCACATGGTGGAGAGGAGTGAGAAATGCAATTCTCCTTATAGGCCACCTCCCTAGTAGAATTGGGAGGGAAGAAGATGATCATGTACATTTTTTCTGCCCAATTTTATCAATCAAACTATCCTTACTTGTCAATGTCAATGAAAGGGAAAAGGAGAAACCAGAAGTTCTGAGAAAAATGTCTCCAGATGAAAGTCAGAATTAGGACACATTCACTCATCACAGGAGTCCCATTTTCAAATTTATTGATGTGAATTATTTTATGTAATTATCTGATAAAAGTTTCCAAAAGCAAATAGTTTTTACTTAGTGAAGTACAGAATCATGGTTAAGGAAAAGGGCTCTAGAGACAAACTCTACCAACTCAATTTCTGGCTTAGTGTGGGACCTTGGCAGGTTGTGTGACCTTGGGCAACTATAAATGCAGAACAGTAAATCTCCATCTTCTGTAGGTGGCTGTTGCAGATTAGATGAGTTAACACATGTGAAATGAAAGCTACCATATGTACATTTTCTCTTAGTATCACTATTTTTGCTTTATTAGCCAAAATCTTTATTTGATCCACTTTTTTCAAAGAACTTTCTTATTGTTGTTCATTGTTGTATTTTATTGATTTTTCCTCTTATGATCAATTACTTCTTTTAAGTATTTTTGTTTCTTTCTTAAATTTATATGTTGAATGATGTAATTTTCAATCTTAAAAAAATTTATTTTAAACAGCTATATCTAATAATTTTTAATTTCTAAACATATTAAATTATTTTATCCTTTGGTTTCTTACCCTGACTTATTTCCAATTTTATTCTTGAGCTCAAAGATGTAGCTACTACTCATTCAATCCTAAAAAGATATTGTTTTTCTGTAGGAGATATTTTTATCTATATAGTTAGTACCTAACCAGAAAATTTATATATAACTCTCTCAACACATACAATTTGTGGTATGGTAATTATTCTCCAATTGTTTTACTCAAAATAATGAAATATACAGACAAAGCCCCATGGTTTAAAAATGCAAAATCACCTGTGAGCCTATTTCTAAAACACATATCACATTGAATTTTCCAACATTTGTTTTAAAGTAAAAGTAAAATAAAACATTTGCTATTCCTCATTAATAGTGAGAGAAGATACTCAGAAAAAGTGAGGTCTAAGAGAACAGAGGTCAAGGAGATCCAAGCACACACCTGCAAGGTCCTACTCACGGTGAATCAGATCTTAGTAATTTGTAAAAACTTAACTTGCTGGGACTTGAAGGCTGAAGCTTGCTTCCACTTCTATGAAAACCCATGGTTCTGTAAAAGACAGAGCCGCTTCTCCAGCTTGATTCAAGCTGACCAAAGAAAAAGGTAGCTATGGGACAGAACGTTTTGACTAGGGATAAAAATGAGAAGACTGAGCCAATTAGGAGCACCACCATTTTGAATTCTTCTGTGCCATGACTTCGCCAGCTGAAATAAAGACCTTCCTCTTCTAATCGTGGCGTTTGGGTGCTCTTTCTCTCCATTGGGCCTCATCTTCCTGCAACAATAGGGCTATTTCATATCACTGTTAGTGAATTACCATTTATTTCCTTAAATATTGATATAGAAGTACTTAACAAAAACAAAAGATCTTTAGTGAGGATTGAATAAACAAATTTTAAAATATTTTTATTGTTAATGTGTAAAGCTAATGAGTATATGAAAAAGCGAACTTTGTTTTAGGTTCTATTAAGAAATATGTAAATATATAACATTAAAAATGGAAAATTTAGAACTTTCATGTTGATCATACTATGTTCAAAGAAGTAAACCAGGAGTATCAAATTTTTAGCAATATATTTTGCTTTTAATGAAATAGGATTAAATGTATCTCAAATGAAATAGATGTAGGAACAAAAGTACATAAGTTAAAAAAAAACTAATAATACTGCCAAAATATAAACCAAATTTTAGTAATTTATGTTTTAAATTCTAGCTTGTTGCATAGGAGTGTTGCTGGAATTTCTTTCTGCAGTGAGTCCTCGGTCTTACATACTTGAAGAATGAGTCCACCGAACACATAGATGAGTGACAAGGCAGGATTTATTAGATTGAAAGGAATATAGAAGGAATGAAAGGGAACAGAACCTCTGGCAGTAGAGGGGGGAGACCCAAGAGAAAATTCGGGCACAGGTCTCTCACCTAGGGGTTCATATACCTCTTGCAAACAGGGAGGTCTTGGGAGTGAAAATCACACCAGGAGTTGACAGTGAGAAAACATCTTCCCCAGGTTGATTAGCCAATGAGTGTATTAACAAATGAATGCAGTCCATCTAACTCCTAGAAAAGCAGCAAAGCATATGCTTTCCTTCTGGAGCGGCCTGCCCACATGAAATACTGGCAAACTGCTTTCCTCCCATCCTGCTTATATTCAGAGAGTGCAGTTTAGAAGGAAAAATTCTGTTTGCTTAGACCTAGAAAATGGGGTCCCTATCCAGCCCTGCATGGGGGAATCCTGTATAGGGAGATTTAATATGATTTTATCAAAACATAGTGAAGACATGAATTTATCCAGAAACTTTTACCCCATTTCAAGAACATTCTATTTCAAGAATTCCCTTGAATTCATTAGAATACCTGAATATGGCACAAGCACTTTTGTCAGAATATGGTGTTGAGAACTAATTTAGCAAAATAAAACACTTTAAATATGTAAATAACATGTAGAAACTCAAATTTTCTTTGAATGTGAATCTGCAAAACCCACACTCATAGCCTCATTCTTCAAATCTCTAAGTCCAAGGACCCACTGCTTGGTTTTACAGCATGATGCTTAAGACCTGGGAGAATATTTATTTGGGCAGATGCAGTTGTCCTGGGACTTAACTCCCCATGTGGAATTTTACAAATGAACATATTGTCTCTTCCATCAGTGCTTCGTTTCCACCTTTTATTTCATATTTGCTCATGAATATTCCCAACTCTACATAGGTTCCTAGTTTCTTTGTGAAAGGTATAAATTGTGTTGCCCATAGAGGAGGCTGCTGGGGAGATGTTCAGCCCAGGTTTGTTGAAAGGGGAGAGTGACCATCATGGGCGGTGTAACAATGGTGTCTGCACCTGGGGCCAGTTAGAGACCACTTTTACATGGGGCTGTGGGAAGTGAACACATACCACAGGTTGCCTGTCTGCTTAGGGTCTTTCAGCTGAATTTCTGAGGGCTGGGGCTACCGCTCCTTTGTGTCTTTATCTTAGGAAGATAGGAGGAGGAGGAGGGGAAACAGGCTTGTGTGTGGCTGCATTATGCCCCCAACATTCCCAACTCTTGTTAACAGGGGTGATGGGGATGATGGTCTATCTTCCAAAACTGCTTCTGACTGGATAGGGCAGCGGTCATCCTCAGTGAGATGAGTCAGGTGTTGGTAGGGCTGTGAAGGTTTGGGGTACACTGGGAGTGGGTTTAGGGACTAGTAGGAATTGGGTTACAACTGCAGCTGTCACCTTTTTATCCCGTCTTTAATAGACGAGGACAGGAATTGTATGACACGAGGGGCAATAGTCAATAAAAGGATGATTGCAGCAAAGGGGCCCAAGAAGAGTAAGATCCAGGGTCCCCATGGGCTGTCAAACCAAAGTCTTTCATTTTGAAGTTGTAGATAGGTAGCTTGTTCCTGAAGCCTCTCAGACCCGACTAGACTTGTTGGTGTAGGAACAGCAGGTGTCCTGGAAGGAAGTTAAAAGGCCCCCTTCCCTCTGCCATGATTAGATCTAAGCCTCTCAGGTTGGAGGGAGGGCAACCACAAAGTAATAAAAGGATGAGCAAGATAACTTTACCTTTTAGAGAACTGATAAACTATTGAATATGGAAAGGGGGACTGTAATTTATTTTTTTAATTTAATGATGACAGTAGTACAGAGAAATAGAAGCCTTTAAAATTTAGGAAGACTGGAGGATGTGGTGCTGTTATTTACTAGAATTAATTTGCTTACCTTTGTCAGTGATTTAGTTACTTAAGACCATTCCAGTGTGATGAAGTTCATTTCATTGTCCAACATGTTGGTCAGATGGAAGCAGCTTTTGTTGATTTAGGGGACTACCAGTTTTAAAAGGCAGATGTAGTGTCCTGTTCTAAGGAAGATACATTCTCGCTTTTAGTGTCTTTCTGTTTTGCAGAGAGGACACAGTTCTAGGGTCCCAGTGGAGTATGTTTCATTGGGAATTTTACTCTAGGGGCCCAGAGTGGAAGTGAGGCAGGGCTTCATTCCTGTAGAAGGTTGTAGTCTCCTGCCCTGGGCCTTTTGAGTAACTTTCTCTGGAGGAGTTATAAAGCAAGCGGCAGCCACTGTTGAAAAACTTTTCTGCTTTCAGGGCTACTGTCAGTCCCATTTTCTTTTTCTCTATCCTATGAAAGACCTAAAACATTTCACCCCAAAATATGATTCCTTGGAATAAAGAATATTTTCAATTAAAAGGCCATTTATGATCAGAAAGCACTGGCCTCTCCTCTATAAAACCTGAGTAACCTGATTTATAATCAGAAAAGGCTGCTGACTTCCTTATTGCATATTAATAGACCTGGCTCTGAGGTCATTTGAAACAGGAGACCTGTCTCTCAGGTTAATCTACAATTCAAACTGTTTCCACCCATCTACACATCCCCCTTAGCCACCACTTGATGCAGGTATACTTTTCACACTCTCCCCCCTCCCTTCTAAAAGGCATCTTTAAAAGTCACTGACCAGCACTGAGACTTTGGGAAATCATTCTTATGGCTCCCCCCTTGCGCATAGTATTTGAAAATAGACCTTTCTTTTATTCATCTGCCATAAACATGAGTTGATCTTTTAGCAAACCAGCCAAAGGGGAACAGGAAGGTTTCACTGTGATCCCTATACCTCTCTCCACTTCTATTACAAGATCGTGAAGTCCAGGTCTAAAAGCTCCATTTGTGGGCCTTGAGACTTCTTTTAAGTTTTGGACTTTATGTTGAATATTGGGGCCAACTGGGAGATATAGTACTTTGTTCCTCTCTGGCATTAAAATTAAATAAGTAAAGATGTGAGAGTCTTGGCCAAGATGGCGGTCTGTAGCCAGCTTTCTGCAGACACTCCTGTCCAGAAGGAGAGTTAAAGGACAGAAATTTAGCAAGAAAGCCAACGGTTTGGAGCTGAGCCAAGAGACAAGGTCGAGGAACGCACATCAACCCTATTG
>CAUYON010026203.1:0-24419 GCA_963573935.1 Arctocebus calabarensis | reverse complement strand
ACGGCTGCAACCAAAAAATGGCTGGGTGTTGTGGCGGGTGCCTGTAATCCCAGCTACTTGGGAGGCGGAGGCAGAAGACTCGCTCGAGCCCAGGAATTAGAGGTTGCTGTGAGCTGTGATGCCACAGCACTCTATCCAGGGCGACAGCTTGAGACTCTGTCTCAAAAAAAAAAAAAAAAGGAAATGCAGTAATGGAAAGTTTGGGTCAAAATAATTATATAAAATTATATTGTTAAAACTTACATTTTCCTAAAAATTATATATAATCTTTAGAACTACTGGGCAGTGCCTATGGTAGGATGTTGGCCCCCATATGCTGAGGGTGGTGGGTTCAAACCCAGCCCCGACCAAAAAGAAAAAAAACTGCAAAAAAAAAAAAAAAAAGAAAATGCTCAGTCAAGAACTACTATTCCCATTTCTTTGGTTACTTTTTTTTTTTTTGGTTCATTTCACAACTCTTTGCTAGGAATAAATATGTCAATAATTGTCACATGGCTGCTCTAGTAGGAATCCAATATACTGTTGTCATTTTCCAAGTTTCCCCCAAGAATTTAATATCACTTTAGAATAGATGATGCAAAGGAACATAATTTGCAACAGAAATTTTTTATTTCTAAAAATTAGCTCTGGCTTGGCCCCCTTAGCACAGTGGTTATAGTGCCAGCCACATACTCCAAGGGTGGCCGGTTCGAACCTGGTCTGGGCCAGCTAACCAACTGCAAAAGAAAAAAAAAGTAGCCAGGCGTCATGGCGGGTGCCTGTAGTTCCAGCTACTTGGGAGGCTGAGGCAAGAGAATCACTTAAGCCCAAGAGTTGGAGGTTGCTGTGAGCTGTGACGCCACAGCATTCTACCGAGGGAGACATAGTGAGACTCTGTCTCAAAAATAAAAAAAAAAAGAAAATTAAAATTAGCTCTGTAGCCTTTGCCGTCATATCCTTCCTGTAAAATAAATAGGTTAGCCTGGACTAATCATTCTGAAACTTTTCTTTACTTTAAGTAAATGAAAATTTTCTTGTTCAACCTTTAATCCAGAAGGTCTGGCTGGATCCCCAAATCCGCATTGCTTTATAAATGCACCAGGTGACTTAGTCTGTAGATTTTTAGATAATTGGTTAAGATGGTCATTTATTTTGTCAGAATCCACAAACTTTTATTGAGCATCTGCTACTGTTACCAGACACCATTAAGTTGAATGGCTATTTCATTGCAAGGAGCTGCTGGTCAGGCCCTAGCAAAGCTGGATGAGCCTATGTGCTGACATCTGAAGATTGTTTATTCACTTCCAAGGCATGCCATCATAGATAAATTGGGGAACTGGACTCCATGGTACTGGTCAAGGACCCAGGGCACTGTGCACCCAGTGAAGTATTGACTAAGTATTAATTTAGTCTAGAGAAAAAATGCTCTGAAGATATAACCATTTTAAGATAGGAAGATATTGTGTAAGCTTGTGACCTATGCGGGGGAATCTGATGTGTACTAGGATGAGTAATAACATTGCTGATGTTTACTTTTTTTTTTAAATAATTTTATTGAATCATAATTTGATGTTTACTTTTATTGTGAGAATATAAAAGTAACAAAGGGAAAGAGGAGGGCAGAGCAGTTCTTTGGGGAGATACTGCTGCAGCTTTCTGGAATTGCTGGCTTTTCTGTAAATAAAAGTGAAACTGTTGATCTCTGATCTGCTTCTGTTTTCATTGGCTTAGGGGACAGGCGGATGGATGGACTCCTTGATCGGTGACACTCTGCTAGTTCTATTCAATAGAGTCTGGGAGTGCATTCATAAGCAAAAGAGACCAATTTCTGCTTTTCTGGAACTTTAAGTTTGTATGCGTGTGTATGTGTATGTGTGTCTGTGTGTGTGTGTATGTGAGATGAGTGTCACAGACAAAAAACTATAGAGAAATATATAAACAGTGTCAGACAGTGCTAAGTGCTAGGGAGAAAAAGCAAGATAGAGGATACAGAATGCAGAGCAGATTGGGGTGGTGGTGACTGGGACTGTGAGCAGATACGACCCACGGAGTGGAAACATCTGGGCAGACGGGAAGTGAAGTGTAGAGCTGTCTGGTAGAAGAGCTTTCATTCCAACACTTACACAGGCCCTGAGGAGAGAGCCTGCTTGGCCTGCTGGAGGACCGCAGGGGAGTGTGAGGGCTCAAGAGTCACAGGAGAAGTGGAGGGAAGGGACTGACAGACAGGATCCTGTGGGGCCTTGGAGGTCAGTATATGGTCTGGGGTTTTATTCTGAGCAGAACCAGAGAGATCTGAGTGGAGAAGAGACATGGTTGTTCTGTGCCTTAAAAAGACTCCCTGTAAAGAGAGCAGGATTAGAAACAGAAATGTGCTAAGTACTTTATAGGAGTTAGTTAATTTAATTCTCACATCAAGGAACTTTAACATCCTATGACCTATTGATTATCCGGGTTGGTAAAAAGTAAAAATTTCATCTTATTCAGTTCATTGTCCTTGTTGCTGTTATTATTTACGTTACTTATTTATTCTCTTACCTTTTTTTCCCTGCACCTTGGTGATCACATTTATCGGAAGTGTTGGAGAAAAATAATAACATTTAGCTTAAGGAGTTGTGAGTTATCTACAAATTAACTCGCTTCAGGAGTGGAAGAATCCTTAGGTCATTTCTTAATATTGAAATGTACTCAGGTTTCTCTTTTCAATGTCTTGCACATTTAAAGAGGCAATTGGACAAAGTCTCTTTTGTATCAGACAACCCTCAATAGAGGGGCAACCAGGACAACACCATCTCCTCCGACAAAGAGCACTGGAGTATTCTGTTGATTTATATATTTCAATTTCTATAGTAGTCACAGTTTCTTCCACACCTCCCAATATCATATATATGTCATATATGTATATAAAAATTTGTATATATACATACTTTTTTTTGAGAGAGTGTCTCCCTTTGTCACCCTCTGTAGAGTGCTGTGACATAACAGCTTACAGCAACCTCAAACTCCTGGGCTCCAGCGGTTCTTTTGCCTCAGCCTCCCTAGTAGCTGGGATTAAAAGGCGCCTGCCACAAAGGCCAGCTATTTTTAGAGACGGGGTCTCGCTCTTGCTCAGGCTGGTCTCTAATCTGTGAGCTCAGATAATCTACAAGCCTCAGCCTCCCAGAGTATTAGTATTACAGGCCTGAGCCCCTGTGCCTGGCCCTTTCTTACCTTTTCTAAGGTAGAAGTGTGGTGGGGTCACTCAGCCTTCCCTCCTGTTTTTCCCTGCCTTGACGACGGACATGCTTTCACTCCATACTATGGGAGAACGGATGGAGTACCACATCTAATGGGTGAATTTGGAAGGAAAAAATGGACATTCCTCTCCTTCCCGCTCAGTCGGCACAAGTGGGCTCTTCCCAGTTGATCTAGGCACTGAGTTTCATAAGGGCCGGCCCCGAAAGGCTGTGCAGGTCTCATGTCTCTTGTGCTGGGGTAAGTCTCATTTGGGGTTCGGCACTGGGGAAGAATTTAGCTCTCATACTGCTGAGCAACATGTGCTAACATGAGTTTTATCAGTCACAAAAGTGATGGTTGGTTTCCATCTACATTATTTATTGTCTCTATTCCAACTGGTCCAAGGAAGAAAAGGGGCTTAGTTTTGGGGCCATCTCACACCCTAAAGCTGCTCTTTGCAACACTTCTCTTAGTTCCTAGAGCAGTATCAATGGGGGTTTATTCCAAAAATTTTTAAGGTGAGACCACCTTATTGGCCAGTCATTCCTGAAAATTACACTAGGTGGCAGTCATACTCTATCCAAATCAACCTCCACAGCAGTCCTGTTAAAGGAATCAGCCACTTTTGCCCTGCTCCATTGGAAACCAGGTAAATGGTAATGAACCTAGGCTAATTTCTGTGCCTTGCATCTGCTGGGGTCAGAAATTATATTATGTAGGTCATTCTGCACATGTTTGTCTCCCTTGATTAGGGAGAGTCTGCAGCACTAAACTAGGGAAATTAAGACTACAAATAGTGGCCAGGTGTGGTAGCTCAGCCTGTAATCCTACTACTCTGCGAGGCCAAGCTGCGTGGATTGCTTGAGCTCACAGGTTCCATACCAGCCTGAGCCAGAGCGACGCCCTGTCCCTAAAAATAGCCCTACATTGTGGAGGGTGCATGTATTCCCAGTTACTTGGGAAGCTGAGGCAAGAGAATCACTTGAACCCAAGAGTTTGAGATTGCTGTGAACTATGATGTCACTGCACTCTACTGTGGGTGAGAAAGTGAGACTCTATCTCAAAAAGAAAAAAAACCTAAAAGAATAAAAAGAAAGCCAATAGTAATAAGAAAAAGAAATAGTTATTAAATGATAATTGCAAGGCAGATACTAAGTACTCTATGTGTGATATGTAAATTAATATGGCAGCCTTATGATTCAGGGATTATTATTATCCTTGCTTTGCAGATGAGCATTAGAGGCTGAGAGGGTTTAGGGGGAAGGTATTTAAATTTTACAGGTTGGGGGAGGTCTATGGCTTAAAGGAGTAGGGCGCAGGCCCCATATACCAGAGGTGGTAGGTTCAAACCCAGCCCTGGCAAAAAAAAAAAAAAAAAATTGCCAGTTTGTAAGTAGAAGTTTCTGAGTCACTGCTTATCCTTTCACTCTGTCAAGAGAGATGGGATAACTTAAGTGTATGAAAGGTTACTTCCTGCATAGGACGTCAGTCTGCACTCACAGTATGGCTCCAGGGGGGGACCTTGAGCCAGTGGGAAAGGACTTCCTGCACAGAGGAAGAGCTCCCCTCATCACAAGGAAGATTTACAACATTCAGGTGTAGATCATATTCCTAACATTTAGAGAAGAGGAATGGATCAGTTGGTGAAATAAACAGTGAGCATCTGTACTTGGAGATCTCTTTTGCTTGCTTTGTTAAATTCTCAGGATAACATTAGAAATATTCATGCTGTTTTCTGGTGACTGGTGTTGTTTGGGTCAAATCCTGACAGCCACTTGCCAGCCTATGGCCTGCATCAGTGCCACCTGGAGGACTGATGGGACAGACTGACACCTAGACTACTCTGGTTCAAATGTTGGCTTTAGCGCTCACCAGTCACGTGACCTTGGGCTGTTGTATGACTTTTAGGTGTTGATCTCTGTGATCTATAGAAAGTACGAGCTAAATATGAGCTATTTGATTTGTGATTTTTCACTATAGCACGTGTAAAATAAAAAGATGTGCTTTCATAATTTTCAAGTTAATATCTTTTTGTAATTTAAGAACTAATCCTGCTGGCTCTATCTCAGGGGTGGCATAGACTTTTGAATGTATGTAAGGAATATCAAAGGAATTGATTGATAGAAGATTTTATTTTTTGACATATGCAAAAGTTATTCACAACCAAGTCTTTCAAACAAGAAGAGATCTAATAATCTTAATCAGAAATGGTAAGGGGAAATAACAACAAATGCCACAGAGATACAAGAGACCATCTCTGAGTATTACAAGAAATGCTAAGCCCAGGATTTTAACAATGTAGAGAAAATGGATCAATATCTGGGATCACACTAGACTCTTCCTAGACTTAACCAAGTAGACATAGATCTCTTGAAATAGCCTGACCACAACACTCGGCTATTTTTTGGTTGTAATTGTCATTGTTGCTTAGCAGGCCCAGGCTGGATTCAAACCCACCACCCTAGGTGTATGTGGCTGGCACCCTGCCAACTGAGCCATGGGCACTGCCAAGTGTAACATTTTTTAGATAGAGTATGTACATTAATAATATGACTATGGTGCGGTGCCTGTGGCTCAGTTAGTAAGGTGGCAGCCGCGTATACCAAGGGTGGCAGGTTCGAACCCAGCCCTGGCCGAACTGCAACAAAAAAATAGCTGGGCATTGTGGTGGGCACCTGTGGTCCTAGCTACTTGGGAGGCTGAGGCAAGAGAATCACCGAAGCCCAGGAGTTGGAGGTTGCTGTGAACTGTGTGACCCCATGGCACTCTACCGAGGGTGATAAAGTGAAACTCTGTCTCTACAGAAAAAAAAAATTAATGTAACTATGTACATTACAAATAAATAAATCTGTTTCATTACTTTATAGCTTACTATGAAGGATTCTTAAGAAAACCCTGAAATTATGTTTGAAATCATGTATACATGTAATACCTCAATGGAATGATAATTATTTCTTGCAGAAATGAATGGAACTAATAATTTATTTGACCACTTGACCAAGGTCATAATGCTACAATAATAATACTATATTATATATCGCCCTAAAAACTGGGAGATCAGGAGATTACAGCTGTAGTCACAGACTGGATGAGGGTAGATAGGTACTTAAGCTAGCTTTGATCATGAGGGCAGGGGGGATTTTAGGGATTTTCTCTCCCATGAATTTTACCTTCTGTGAGTTTGTATGAGATCAACATGAGCAGTTTGTGTTTGCAAGGGAGTCTCTATTCAGTCTCAATCATTTAAAAAAGATATGCTGCACATTTTCCTGATAACCAAGGTTCTATCTCATCTCAGATATAGAAGGAATTTGCTTTCTGTGTACTTCAATATCAAGTAAATAAAAACCTGGGTGGATGATATGTTATAATTCCCAAGGCAAAACATTTAGGCATTTTGTGGTCTCAAGAATGTACTTCTGTTTACATTCAGAACTGTTTAGTAAGAAGTCCACGCACCAGAGTAGAAGCTCATGCAGTAATTATAGTCGTGTTCAGGGTAATTCTGATGCATGGCTAAGCTCTGATATTTCTTTCTTTCTGTTTTTTTTTTTTTTTTGAGACAGAGTCTCACTCTTCACTTTGGATAGAGTGTGGTGGCATCATTAACTTGCAGCAACCTCAAACTCCTGGGCTTAAGAGATCCTCCTGCCTCAGCCTCCCAAGTAGCTGGGACCACAGGCATGCACCACCATGCCCAGCTAGTTTTTCAACTTTTTAGTAGAGATGCTCTTGCTCAGGCTGGTTTCAAGTTCCTGAGCTCAAGCAATCCACCTGTGTCAGCCTCCCAGACTGCTAGGATGATAGGCATGAGTCACTGTGCCCTGGCCATCTCTGAGATTTCTAATTCCCAAGCTGGGGTGAAAACTTTGGCCATTGTTTTTTATCCCTTTCTTCCCTCTTTTTCAACTTTTTAAGGGTTCTTTTCATTATAATTTCTCTAACTCTTATTTCTATCCTATAGACAAAAAGCCTATATAACTTTGACTCTGCCGGCCTGAGAGTGAGCAGTTAAAAAATCTTATTTTACACATTCTAGAGAGACCAGGTCTGAACTCTACAATAGCCCAGGACGTCTCCAAGTGCTGGAGGTAAAAGTCCCATGACCGATGACTGGGTTAGAGGCTGGGCTTGCAGGCAAGTCCAGTAAGTCTTAGGAATCTTTCGGCTGTGTTCTTTAAGATAATAATTGACTGCCTCCAGGTGAGCAGGAGCTCAGAGAACAAGCATTCAAGCAGCTTTCCTCCCCTGCTGTGGTAATTGTATTAAGATGTGGGTAAGCAGTTGACGCATGTTGTTCCCTGCATGCTGTTCCTTTTATCAGCTATTTTGAGTAAAGTTAAAAATGTAGAAGAATGTGTATCAGTTAATTAGTAGATTTTTAGATGCTAGTAAGAGTATAATCAATTTTTACAATGTATTCATGTGATTATTGATTAACGGTGTGTACATCAGATCTGGCTATTTAAGCTGGGGAGAAATAAAGTTTTCTTTGCTACTTGCCACCAAGAAAGCTAGTACACCTCTCTATTTCATAATATTTCAAAAAGCAACTTTATGCTCTGTGTCACTGACTGGAGAGATCCTTCACACAACATTATCCCTTTTGTTTTTTTCTTTTTTTGAGACAAAGTCTGGCTTTGTTACCCAGATTGGAGTGCACTGGTACAATCATAGCTCATGGCGACCTCAAACTCCTGGACTTAAGTGTTCCTCCCCCCAGTCTCCCAAGTAGCTGGGAATTCAGGCATGCACAACTCTGCCAGGCTAGTTTTTGTATTTTTGGTAGGGAAGGAATCTTACTATCTTGTCCAGGCTGAGCTCAAATTCCTCCCCTAAAGTGAACCTTCCAGGTTGGCTTCCCAAAGTGCTGGCATGAGCCACTGTGCCCAGTTTTTTCCTCCACTTATCTCATTTAAAAATGTTTCCTCATCTTTTGCACATCTCTGTGAGTCAGGTCTCAGTTTAAATGAGTTTAAACTTTTTAAACAGTTTACATCTTTTGTCTTGTTTCCTTCTTCTTCTTCTTCTTTTTTTTTTTGAGACAGAGTCTCACTATGTTGCCCTCAGTCGAGTATTGTGGCATCACAGCTCACAGCAACCTCAAACTCTTGGGCTTAAGTGATTCTCTTGCCTCAGCCTCCCAAGTAGCTGGGACTATAGGGACCCACCATAACGCCTGGCTATTTTTTTGTTATAGGTGTCATAGTCATTTAGTAGACCCAGGCCATGTTCAAAGCCACCAGCCCCAGTGTATGTGGCTGGTGCCCTAGCTGCTGAGCTACAAGTGCCAAGCCTTAAACCTTTTCTAATACTGGACTGGATTACATATTTATAATAATTGTTAAAAGTAATTTTTTAAAAAATTAAAATTATTCATTATTAAGTACTCATCATCCCTAATTACCAGACAAATGCATATTAAAACCACCCTGAGATATCACCTAACCCCAATGGGAATAGCCCACATCACAAGGTCCCAAAGCTGAAGGGGTGCTGGCAAGGTTGCAGAGACAAAGGAACACTTGAACACTATTGGTGGGATTGCAAATAAGAACAGCCACTTTGGAGCCAAGTAAAGAAAATCCTCAAAGAACTCTAAATAGACCTTCCATTTCATCCCACAATCCCATTACTAGGTGTCTACCTAGAAGAAAAAAAATCATTTTACCATAAGAATATAGGCACTAGAATGTTTATCACAGTTTAATTCACAATCACCAAGATGTAGAATCAACCCAAATGCCCTTCAACACATGAATGGATTAATAAGCTGTGGTGTATGTACACCATGGAGTACTATTTAGCCACAAAAATATGGAGATGTTCATCTTTTTTTTGCAGTTTTGGCCAGGGCTGTGTTTGAACCCGCCACCTCTGGCATATGGGGCCAGTGCTCTACTCCTTTGAGGCACAGGTGCCGCCTGAGATTTTCATCTTTTGTATTAACCTGGATGTAGTTGAAGAACAATTACAGGAGTGGAGGCAAGATGGCCACTGGAGCCAGCTTTCCACAGAGGCTCCCATCCAGAAAGAAAGTTAAAGGACAGAAGTTTAGCAAGTAAGCTGATGGTTTGGACCTGAGCCAAGAGAGAAGGTTGAAGAATGGACATCAACCCTGCTGAGGTGAGCTGTGACTCCCAAGGGAAAAAGCAATAGGTACAAAATCCATCACCAAGTGGATGGGACTCCCCTCCCTCATGAGAACGGCTTGCAGTACACTCCATATGAAGAAGTGAGCAGAGTTTAGATCCTCTTCTATTTTATCCCACGGGAGAGACCCTCTAAAAAGCAGACTCCTTCCCTAGAGAGGACTTATGAATGTGCCATGGCACTCTCCTGCCAGGCATAAAACTGTATAAAACTGTATATATTCTCTGCCTGCAATTCTGAACTCCCAGCACTCCCCTCCACTCTCACCTCAAGGTCTGGAAGTCTGTCCCCCATGGAGTCCAGAATCTTGGGCATTTTCTTGAGAGGTATGGAAAGCCTGGTCTGGAAGACTGTTGCTAGGCTGGGCTGATTCTGCGGGATAGGAGTAAGGAGAAAATGGTGTACTGAGGCTGAGGGAACCCAATGGGACAGGGAAGGGTGGTGCTCCTTGGCACAGAGCAGCAGCAGTGGTAGGAACAATAGAGCTCATACCCCTGGGGATATTTTGAGGAGACAAAATATCTGCCTCTCTGGCAACCAGAGGAAGCTGGGCATCTTCTCCGGTGGCAGCCACTGGTGGAACAGATCTGGGATGGAAATGCAGGCCCTGTGAGTAAAGGGTACATCTGAGGTGGTACCTGCCTGGGTGGAGCACTGTGGTGACGCACTCAGAGACAGCATACTCCGTCCACAGGGCGGGGCTGAGCCACAACTGCTTTAGTGAGCCTAAGATGCACACAGAGCTCAGGGGATCATAGCTGAGACAAAAGCAGGCAGGAGGCCCAAAGCTGAGTATGAGTTCTAACCATGTCCACCCCAACACAGACTGCAGCCGAGATAGATACTCCAGCTCTGGGCAGTGGCACAGACCTGGGCTGAGTTGCAGTTTCTGTGAACTCAAACAGCATCTGATCCACAGGGGAATATAGCTGGGACAGAAACAAATTCTGTGAAATTGTTCTGTTCTTTCAACAACATCAATCAGGGGTGGGGCTGGAACTGAGTGAACTGCCCCAGCCTCCATTAAGCACCTGAGGTTGTCAGGCCTCAGCTCCTCCTGCCAGATAGTGACAGAGAGTGGAGGCCTGGCTGGGGAGACATAGATCTCCCTGTGATTTAGGCAGGTGCAAAACCCTGGAGCATCTGCTCACTGGAGGGAACTGGGTCACAGCCCTGCGGGGGTACTAGTGACTGGGTATGACAGAGGTGCAAGTTGGGGAAAGAGGCATCAATATTCCCAGACTAATTCATTTGCTGGATGGGTCTTTCTGACCTCATGGAGCACCGGAGTGAGTCATACTTCAATTGCCCAGGAAGTCCTCCTCATAAAATATTTGCCCAGGCTGATTCCTTCAAGAGTTTGCCCTGTACTTTCTTCTAGTATTTTTATAGTTTCATGTCTTAAGTTTAAATCTTTAATTCAGTGAGAGTCTATCTTAGTTAATGGTGAAAGGTGTGAATTTAGTTTCAGTCTTCTTTTTTTTTGAGACAGAGCCTCAAGCTGTCACCCTGGAGAGAGTGCTGTGACATCACAGCTCACAGCAACCTCCAATTCCTGGGCTCAAGCGAGTCTCTTGCCTCTGCCTCCCAAGTTGCTGGGACTACAGGCGCCTGCCACAACGCTGCCTGGTCATTTTTTGGTTGCAGCTGTTATTGTTGTTTGGCGGACCCGGGCTGAATTCGAACCCGCCAGCTCAGGTGTACATGGCTGGCGCCTTAGCCCATTGAGCCACAGGTGCTGAGCCTAGTTTCAGTCTTCTACAGGTTGCCAGTCAGTTCACCCAGCACCATTTGTCAAATAGGGAATCTTTCCTACTGAATGTTTTTAACTGGTTTGTCAAAGATCAAATAATGGTAGGTAGCTGGGTTCATCTCTTGGTTCTCTATTCTGTTCCATGCATCTACCTCTCTGTTTTTGTGCCAGTACCGTGCTTTTTTCATCACTATTGATTTGTAGTATAGTCTGAGTTCTGGAAGCGTAATTCCTCCTGCTTTGTTTTTCTTTCTGAGTAATGTCTTGGCTATTCGAGGTTTTTTCTGATTCCATATAAAACAATGTATTATTTTTTAAGATCTTTAAAGTATGACCATGGAGCTTTAATAGGGATTGCATTAAAATTGTGTATTGCTTTGCCTAGTATGGACATTTTAACAATGTTGATTCTTCCCAGCCATGAGCATGGTATGTTTTTCCATGTGTTAACATTTTCAATTATTTCTTTTCTTAGAGTTTTGTTGTTCTCTTTATAGAGATCTTTCATGTCCTTTGTCAGGTAAACTACCAAATATTTCATCTTCTTTGGCTCTACTGCGAACAAAATAGAGTCCTTGACTGTTTTTTCCACTTGGCTATTGTTGGTATATATAAAGGCTACAGATTTGGGAGTGTTGATTTTATAACATGAGACACTGCTGTATTCCTTGATCACTTCTAAGAGTTTTGTAGTAGAATCCCTAGTATTTTTGAGATACATAATCATATCATCTGCGAAGAGTGAAAGTTTGATCTCTTCTGACTGTATATGGATACCCTTGATCACCTTTTCTTCCCCAATTGCAATGGCTAAAACTTCCATACAGTATTAAAGAGCAGTGGAGACAATGGGCAATCTTGTGTGGTTCCTGATCTGAGTGGAAAGGATTTCAATTTAACTCCATTCAATATGATATTGGCTGTGGGTTTGCTATAGATGGCCCCTATCAGTTTATGACATGTCCCTTCTATATCAGTTTTCTTAAGTGCTCTGATCATGAAGGGATGCTGGATATTATCAATAGCTTTTTCTGCATTAACTGAGAGAATCATATGGTCTTTGTTTTTTAATTTGTTTATGTGCTGAATTATATTATAGATTTACATATATTGAATCAGCCTTGAGACCCTGGGATAAAACTCACTTGGTCATGGTGTATAATTTGCTTGATGTGTTGCTGGATTCTGTTTGTTAGGATATTGTTGAATATTTTTGCATGAATATTCATTACCTATATTACTCATTCTTTTCCAAAATATAAAAAAAGAAGGAATACTACCCAACACATTCTATGAAGCAAACATCAACTTGATCCCCAAACCAGGAAAAGACCCAACCAGAAAAGAAAATTATAGACCAGTATCACTAATGAACAAGTGGGTTTTATCCCAGGGTCTCAAGGCTGGTTCAATATATGTAAATCTATAAACATAATTCGTCACACAAACAAATTAAAAAACAAAGACCATATGATTCTCTCCATTGATGTGAATGGGATTTAAACTGAATAGCTACTGTATAGCTAAGGAGACAACAACCAAAGCAAATAGACAGTCATTAGAATAGGAAAGCATGTTTGCATATTATGAATTGGACAAAAGATTATTAATTAGGATCTACAGAGAACTCAAATTAAATAACATGAAAAGAGCCAACAACCCCTTATACCAATGGGCAAGAGATATGAATAGAACCTTCTCTAAAGAAGACAGATGAATGACTAACAGACATATGAAAAAATGTTCATCATCCCTAATTATCAGAGAAATGCAAATCAAAACCACCCTGAGATATCACCAATCCAGCCTGGGCCTGCCAGTGAGAATGGCCCACATCACAAAGTCTCAAAACTGCAGATGCTGGTGTGGATATGGAGAGAAGGGATCACTGAAGGAAGTATGGAAAGTCCTCAAAGAACTCCAATTAGACCTCCCATTTGATCCTGCAATCTCATTACTAGGCATTTACTCAGAAGAAAAAAATCCTTTTATCATAAGGACATTTGCAGTAGACTGCTTATCATAGCTCAATTAAAATTGCTGGGAAAATGCAGACTGAAGACCCTATTCTTTCCCCAGAAAAAGAGGAAAGTTGGCTTGGCACCTGTAGCTCAAGTGGCTAAGGTGCCAGCCACATACACCAGAGGTGGTGGGTTCGAATCCAGCCTGGGCCTGCCAGACAACAATGACAACTATAACCAAAAAATAGCCAGGTGTTGTGGTGGGTGCCTGTAGTCCCAGCTACTTGGGAGGCTGAGTCAAGAGAATCACTTAAGTCTAGGAGTTGGAGGTTGCGGTGAGCTGTGATGCCAGGGTACTCTACCCAGGGCAACAGCTTGAGGCTCTGTCTTAAAAAAAAAAAAAAAAAAGGAAAACTAAAAAGTAAGCTGAGCGAGTTGGAACAAAGAAAAGTCAGCTAGTTTATGTTTAAGCTAGTCATTGCTAGCAAGCTTCTTGCCTTTTCTGAAATTCTAGCCTGTTGGGGATACAGCTTACAAACACCCTGCTGGGTTTGTGAGCACTCTGAGGAGAATAATGGTCATAGAAAAGTCTATCACAAGTCCTAGCAAAAGATACATCTTCAAGGGCATTTCCTGCCCGTTAAATAGGGAAAGCAGATACCCATTGTGGAGATCGCATTTGCCTGGCTCCAGCCCTGGGATATGGGCAGAAGAACTTTCTTTATAGTAAAGGAAAATCCTCTGTGGTGGTGATGGGAGGAAAATGTCTCCCTCCCACTGATCCCTCAGGAGATTAATGCTGATGGCGTTCTACTCCACGGAGAACTAGTGGAGCTTAACACCTCCCTAGTAATCTGTGTGTGTGATCTCAAGCAGGAGGCTCTCCCAATTCAAGGCTCAGATTTTAGATTACTGAAGGCCACCCTTAAGGTTAATTATAATAACAATAGAAGCTGATATGATAAATCTGAGAAACTGCTGACATCTTTGTTTCCTCCCTCGTCTTACCCTCTGGGCAAATAGACTTCAATAAAATCAGAGTGGAGCAAACACTCTGGACCATTGCCAGAATCCCAATACAGGCAATGGACCCCTGGCTCCCTCTTTTAATTCTACTCTATGTCTCTTGTCTTTCTTTACCATTGCTTCTAACTCTATATTTCTTCAGTCGATTGCCTCCAGTTTCCACAGGTCTCAGAGGATGCTGCTTTCAGGTGGGACCCGACAAAAATCACCAAAATGTGGAAATAACCTAAATACCCACCAGTCCAGGAATGGATTAACAAGCTGTGGTATATGTATACCATGGAATATTATTCAGCCACTAAAAGGGATAGAGAATATACATCTTTTGTACTAACTTGGATGAAGGTGGAACACATTCTTCTTAGTAAAGCATCACAAGAATGAGAAGCTAGAATCCAATGTACTCAATTTTCATATAAGGACAATTGATGACCTAGTACATGGTGGGGTGAAGCAATGGGGAGCTCAGAGAGGGAGGGAGGGGATGAGGGTCACAGTGTTTGGCACACCTCTTGGGGGAGGAACACATTTATAAGAGAGACTTTGCCTGACAAATGCATTTAGTGTAACCTGGATCTTTGTGCCCTTGATGAATCTCCAATAATAAAAACAATACAAAACAAAAAAACAAATTGATGAAAACCAGTGATGAGGAGAAAAAAATTAAAGACTAAAGAATTTATTGCACACAGAAGGAAAGGAAATAATTTCTCATCAGAAATTACACAAGTCAGAATATAATGGAGTAATATCCTTAAAGTTTCTTTTTTATTTTATTTATTTATTTTTTGAGACAGAGTTTCATTTTGTTGTCCTCGGTAGAGTGCCATGGTGGTATAGCTCACAGCAATCTTAAACTCCTGGGCTCAAGCAATCTTCTTGCCTCCGCTTCCCAAGTAGCAGGGACTATAAGAACCTGCCACAGTGCCTGGCTATTTTTTTTTTTAGAGATGGATCTTGCTCTTCCTCAGGCTGGTCTTGAACTCCTGGGCTCAGGCAATCACACACTTTGGCCACCCAGAGTGCTAGGATTACAGGTGTGAGCCAATGTGTTGACTCTCATTATAGTTGCTAAGGAGTAGAATGAAACAAAATGAATCTACTGTGAATCTAGAATTCTATTCAGTAAAAATATCTTTCACAATTGAAGGTGAAATAAAGACTTTTTCAGACAAATGAAAACTTAGAGAATATACCTAATGCAGATCCACACCACAAACAAGGTAAAAGTACTTTAGGCAGAAGGAAAATGGTATGAGCTATCGTATATGTGTAAATTTAGATATACATAAAGGAATGAAGAGCCCTTGGAAATGTTTTACATCTAGATAAATCTGTATTATGAAAATGATAGCCATGTAACACTAGAAATGGTAAATGTGACTTTTCCTAAAGGCTTTTTAAAGAAAAAAACAGTAATAGTGCATAAGGGGGATAATAACACATGTAGAAATAAATTGTATGACAGTAATACACAAGGCACAGACGACACGATAGAGGAAATAAGCTTTTTGCACTATACGTGAAGTAGTAGACTTCACTATTTGTGAAGAAGGTAAATTGTGATAAGTTAAAAATGTATACCATGAACCTTAGAGCAACAACTAAAAAAATCCAACAGACAAAAACAACCCCCCCCCAAACTTAAACAAAACCCATAAGCCAATTCCATTTAATAAATCTATACCTATTGGTTTTGTTTCTCTGTTTGAACCCTGACTTATACAGAAGTACATGCCAATCATACCAAAATAAGAAAAGAAAAGTGGACTTCTAACATGCTTTTAAGGCACTGTGTAGTCTGTATTGTTTTATTACTGAATTAAACAGCAAAGCACTGTGTTTATTAAGCAGTGACACTACATATGCAATATATACAATATATTGCATAATCCATATTACTAGACTAAACACTCACAAGAAAGCAATAGTTAGAAAAATTAGAAAATTCAAAATGAAATACCTCATTAGAGAAGAATTTCTTCCCAACAATAAAAAATGAAAATGAGACCCGGGCATGGTGGTACATGCCTGTAATTCCAGTTACTCAGCAGGCTGAGGTGGGAAGATTGCTTGAGGTCAGGAGTTTGAGACCAATCTGGTAACATAGCAAGACCCCCATCTCTAAAAAAACCCAACAGGCTTGGTGCCCGTAGCACAGTGTTTATGGTGCCAGCCACATACCCTGAGGCTGGTGGGTTTGAACCTGGCCTGGGCCTGATAAACAACAATGACAACTGCAACAACAAAATAGCCAGGCATTGTGGTGGGTGCCTATAATCCCAGCAAGTTGGGAGGCTGAAGGAAGAGAATTGCTTAAGCCCAAGAGTTTGAGGTTCCTGTGAGCTGTGACGCCACAGCACTCTAGCAAGGGTGACATAGTGAGACTCTGTTTCAAAAAAACAAAACAAAACAAAAATTAGCTGGGGATGGTGATACTTGTCTATAGTTCTAGCCACTTAGGAGGCTGAGGTGGTAGGATCACTTGAACTCAGGACCTTGAGGCTGCAGTAAGCTATGATTATGCTGCCACTGTACACCAGCAATGTGACAGAACAAGAACCTGTTTTAGAAATAAACAAGTAAATAAAAAGGATTTTAGAAGCGAAGGACAAAAATAGTTGATAGTAATAAAATTATATTTTAAAAATTAATAAAAATTAAAAAAGTTAAAAGATTTATTATTTTAGAAAATAATAAAAATTAAAAAAAATGTAAGTGAAGCCACAACCAAAGTAAATTTCCAAGTAGCTCATTTGTTAGCCAAGCAAAGAAAGATATTTATCAATGGTGAATTAATTAAATCTTGTTTGATTGTTTCAGCCAAAGAAATGTGTCCAGATAAAATATACTTGTTTAAGACTATAATAACTTTATAGTGAGAATAGTTTTGTGAAGAGTTGAGGGCACTGGAACATCAATAGTCAATTGAAAAACAAAGTAAATTATTTCAAGTGGATTTTCTTTGGCTCTTGGTAAGTTGACAAATGTTAACTTTTCAGTTGTCATTTGTTTTAGGAGTCAATGCTGAGTTCAAAGGGGCTGTAAAATTAGCTTGTATGAATAGATTGTGTGGAACAACTATAGTTGAGAATATTTTCGGAGTTGAGAAAACACAACTTTAGTATGACCTGAAGGGGAATCTGCTAAGATGTGTCATAACTGATGGTGGTCAAAATATATTTGGCACAATAAAAGGCCTTGCTGGGCAAATTTATAAAATTTTTGAAAATGTAAAATATTGAAAACCTGTGCTGAGTTATTACATTATACAACATCAAGTACTTTGTAGAAAATATTTGAATCTATCATGTGTTTATTTAACCAGTAGTGTCAAAGGGCAACTTTATTCACTATTGTGGACATGCCATTATTTAGTTATTAATAGTTCCAAACATTTTGGTTAGAAACATAAAATAAATAGCCTGACATTCTCCACCACACAGCACCGATAGACTAGCAGTGGTAAAGTTTTACTGTAATTATTAGTTTTTAGAGACAGGGTATTACCCTGTCACCTAGACTGCAATGCAGTAGCATAATCGTAGCTCTCTACAACCTTGAACTCTTAGGCTCAAACAATCCTCCCACATCAGCTGACAAAGTGGCTGGAACTGGAGGTGCATGCCACTCTATCCAGTTAATTATTACAATTTTTTTTTTTTGCTCAGAGCCAAGGCTAAAATTTTTCTGATACAACATGGATTAATTAGTTCTATATAAGAGAAGAAGAGAAAGACACAACATATCCAGATTTTAATAAAGTGTTTTTAAGGCTATTATGAAAGAAAAAATGAAAAACTGAATCTTTTTGAAACACAATTAGATAAATTTGAAACTTCAGGGACATATTACCCATAGACTGACAACTTAAAGAGTATAGCATAGAGAATAGAATATATTAATACTCCTGCTGTTTTTCAACAGTTATGTCAATCATTAAATGGAAAGGGTTAAAAGTGTTAAATAATGAGAATATTATATTGGTGCAAACTCACCTTGAATCAAGGCTGTTGGAGTTTCCTGCTCCCAATTTCTTAAGACCAAAAGCAGCTCAGGGTTCTTAAAAACAAACAAACAAACAAACAACAACAAAGCCACAAAGAGAATCACAATCCCACTTTGCTATATATTTGCAAATGGCCAGTGTTCCTTTTATATATCACCCTCTGTGCTCTTTGACAATAAGCTGTTCTGTGATTTTTGGTCATATCTTCCCTCATTCACCCAAGGTGCCATAGTTATTTCCCAGGAACCTCATCTCTGCAAATCATAGCCCTCCATGCAGAAACTGCTGTCAAACCTCTGAGTGTGCTATGTTCTTTCAGAGTTTTGCAACTCTGCATATGCTGCTTCCTCTGTCACTGCTCAAAGCCAATCTTTCACCTCCTTGATGAAGCCTCCTTACACTCTCCTGTCATATTTTATCATATTGTCATTTGTGTGGACCTTTTAGTAGTGCACTTGTCACTGTATTTTAAAATATTTCTTTACCTTTCTCTTATATATAGACTATGAGTTCTTTGAGGGATAGTCAATAGCTCCTCCTCTTCTCTCCTCCCTTCTTCCTCCTCACTTCTCTTCCTTCTTCTTCTTTTTAATCATCAAATATAATACAGCAACAGAGCTTCACATATTGAATCCCAATTAGTGTTTGTAGAAGTGATTTGAACCCATGGTCCTCTTATTCTTTTCACTACTCTCTTGATCAGTGGTCAATAAACATTTAAAGAAAAATAAAATGTCAAGAGAATGAAGTAGACACCATAAGGGCCATACCTGAAACAGAAAATATACAACCTATACAAATTATGTAAATATTTATTTGACGAGTAATAGGCATTTAGAAGTAAGAACATTGATGTTAACCCTCAGATCAACAGGATAGGGTGAAGAACAATAGGTCTTATTTTTGATATCTCGCTCTCTTTTTTTTTTTATTGGACTGTTGTTATATTTTCTAAGCCTAAGAACAGACTTTTCTTTTCTTTTCTCAATCTTTCCCAGATGCAGTTATCTAGAAAATATGCATCTAATGAAACACATATATTTTTGTATATGTTGCATATGTATATAAAGAAGGACAATAAAGATGATTTTCATTAAAAATCATAACAGACATTTCATGAATCTTTGGATTTTTACCTTTGCCTCAAGCTCTTAGGTATTAAACATCTTGGTAAAACTTACTTATCCCTGAGAGATCCCTTCCCCAAGGTGAGCCATTAATTGTCTCCTCCTACGTAGCTCTGGGAAAATCAGTCTTATTCTATGAGGCCATTACCAGCACAGATGGGAGTCATCCTGGCCATCCATTTTCTATTTAGTAACACTTTTTGCTACCCTTATATAGTGAATTAGCTACCCATTTTCTACTCAGGGCTAATTTGCAAGCTCCATATGCCAGATGTGATTTTTTTTTTTTAAGAAGCTGTTACTTCAGATCTGCTAGAAAACAGGTGGAACAGAAGGATGAGCAGAAAAGATTCAGAGTGTTGTGTTTTGTTGACTAAGAGATTTTCTGGTAACTAAACCACAGTTTGAAATTACCACTGGGTATAGGAGAAGAAAGTATCCAGCGAAGAAAGAGTTGAGAAGAAATTTCATCAGTGGGAGGGTTTTGACAAACACTGTGTGAAGAACTTACCTTGGTGTTTAAACAGGGACAGAAAGGGTCTCAGATTATTTAAGGGTAAGAACGATGATGTGGTGAAATCTTGTCATTTGCAACAATATGGATAGAACTGTAGTATATTTTTTTAAAGTGAAATAAACCAGGCACAGAAAGACAAATATTGCACATTCTCACTCAAGGGGGAGCTAAAAACAAGAATTGAACTCATGGAGATAGAGAGTAGAATGACAGCAGAGGCTGGGAAGGATCGTGAGGAGGAGAGAGTAGGGATGGTTAATGGGCACAAGAATGCTGTTAAATAGAAGAAATAAGATGTAATGTTTGGTAGCACCACAGGGCAACTGTGGCTAACAATACTTTATTGTATATTTCACAGTAACTGAAAAAAAGTGGGATTGGAATGTTCCCAACACAAGGAAATGATAAATGCTCATTTGATAATCACACATGTGTGCCTGTATCAAAATATCATGGGTACTCTATAAATATGTACAACTTCCATGCCTCTATGATAATTATTATTTTTTGTAATTTAAGGTAAATTTTAATAGATTTGTAAAGATCACATGTATAAAATATTTTAAACCAACCACCATGGGTACAAAATACATTTTGAACACTTTATCATGTATTTTAACCTAGTATCCATAATAATTAAAAAATTAAAAAAACGAACCATGATGTGGGAGAAGTAGGCATGAGCCAAGAATTCACAGAAGCATAAATAACACTAGGATGTTTAGATTTAGCCCTGATTCAGTTAGCTTGGCAGTAAACATCTGCTCTAAAGTAGCAGGTAATGATATTTGGGAAAATCAGGCCAAATATGGGGTAATGGTATTTGGTCTTGGTAGTAGAAGGTAACTTCTATTCGGATCAGTCAAATAGAATGCAATTCAGACACTGTTTGACAAAAAAGCAGAAGATGCATATTTATTTATTTATTTATTTTTTTAGAGACAGAGTCTCACTTTTGTTGCCCTCAGTATAGTGCGTGGCATCACAGCTCATAGCAACCTTTAGGTCTTGGGCTTAGGTGATTCTCTTGCCTCAACCCCCCAAGTAGCTGGGACTACAGGTGCCTGCCACAATGCCCGGCTATTTTTTGTTGCAATTTGTCTGGGGCTGGGTTCGAACCTACCACCCTCGGTATATGGGGCCAGTGCCCTACCCACTGAGCCATAGGCACCACCCAGAAGATGCATATTTTTTCCTCCTACATTTATTATAATAAATGACTTGAGAATGAATATGAATTGGTTGGTAAGGGTGATTATTCTCTTTCATTTTCTCAGTTTGAACCCCAGTCTTCTAAAATAGTCAAAGAACCTTGATATCTGAGTTTTGTATACCCATTTTTTTTTTTTATTGTTGGAGATTCATTGAGGGTACAAGAAACCAGGTTACACTGATTGCATTTGTTAGGTAACTTCCCTCTTACAATCGTGTTTTGCCCCCAAAAGGTGTAACACACACCAAGACTCCACCCTCCTTGCTCCTTCCCTCTCTCTGCTCTTCCTTTTCCCACCCTTCCTTCCTTCTTTCTCTCTCTGGTCTCCCCTTTCCTCACCACCACTGTGTCATTAATTGTCCTCATATCAAAATTGAGTACATAGGATTTATGCTTCTCCATTCTTGTGATGCTTTACTAAGAATAATGTGTTCCACTTCCATCCAGGTTGTACACACAGTTTTTAATTCTACAAAAAAAATACTTCTTTGGCTTCTATTATGTTTTTAGTACTGTGATGGGTGCTAGGGATACAGAGAAAAAGACAATGTCTTCCCCTCTGCAAGCCCACAGCCTGATGTATGAGTTACAAAAAGAAAGTGGTGTAACTTCTATCACTGTGGAGCTAGAGCTGGGAGCAGGTGTGGGGTGGGAAGGGTCAGTCAGGGAGGGCTGCTCTCTAAAGAAATGTTGCATTAGAAAAGAAATGGGAAAAAACAGGGATAATTTCAGTTTTAAATTAAGGATCTGACATTTTCTATCCACCAGAGTTTCTGTCAAATATTTTCTGAGAAGCAAACCTCATGTCCTGTCTTCGTAAGATTAGCTTTTCCTTCTGAAGACTTTTGCTGGATGTGCAGCTAGGGGTCCTTGCAACTCTGAAGATGTAAACTAATATTTAATTTTTTCTCTGTATTTTTCTCTTTGGGTATGTTAGTCTCCAGTCTCAGAATTTGAAGAAAGTTTCCTTCCTTCTGCCTTCCCTTCCTTCCTCCTTACCTCCCCGCCTTCTATTTTTGTTGACAGAGTGTCATTTTGTTGCCTTTGGTAGAGTGCTGTGGCATTGTAGCTCACAGCAACCTTAAACTCTTGGGATGAAGCGATCCTCTAGCTTCAGCCTCCCAAGTACCTAGGACTACAGTGCCTGCCACAATGTCCGGCTATTTTTAAAGACAGAGTCTTGCTGTTGTTTGTCAGGTCTCAAAATCCTGACCTCGTGCAATTCACCCTCTTCGGCCTTCCAGAGTGCTGGGATTACAGGTGTGGGCCAATGCACTTGGCCTTGACAGACATTTCTATGATCATTATTTTTCCTTTTCTCTTTCTCTTCTGATGATTCTTTTCATCACTTCTTCTCTTAATTTTTTTTTTCTTCTCTTAATTTTTCTTGGTTTGTTTATTGTCATTGTCTCTTTCTCCCTTCCTACCCTCACCATATTCTGATTTCTTCTCTTTTTATGCTCTCTTTATCCTCATCTTTGAAATTATTTTATTTTAAGCATTTCACTTAGCATTGCAAATAAATTAATTCACATTAATTTAGTAAATACTTATTGTCTTCCTAGAAGTGATGATTCTGTCCTCTGAAACTCTTAGGATGTGAGGATGAAGACAGAAATGAGTAATACAAGAACTCTGTCTTCCAAGTAGTACAGAGGAAACAAATCATGCACATGTAACTGTGCTACTAGTCAAAAAGTTCCATGATAAGTACAGAGAGCAAGATTTCTTTTCTTCTTTTTTTTTTAGCTAGGAGTATTAGGGAAATTTTGAAAGACAGGTAGTTTTTAAACATGGCTATGAAAAACAGATAACATTTCAGAATAGGTGTGGCAGGTCTTTTATGAGAGGGGGAGAGTTTGAGCAAAAGGAGAAAAAGTTTTAGGGATGGTAAGGGAACTGGTTTGGGTGAAGATGAGGTGAGACAGTCCTAGAGCCAAAACACAGGGATCCCTTGAATAGCATGACTGTTCTTTAGCCAATGTGTAGTCACTGAGGATTTTGAGCAGTAGAGAGGTATCACTAGTGTATTCAGAATATTAATATGCTGAGTCTTTTGGTAAAGTCCTGGGGTTTTCTAGGTACAAGATCATACATCATTGGCAAAATCATATCTGACTTCCTCTTTGCTGATTTGGATACCCTTTATTAATTTCATTTTCTTGTCCAATTGCTCTGCCTAGAACTTCTGGTAATAAGTTGAATAAAAATTCAACAGTGGGCACCCTTGTCTTATTCCAGTTCTTAGGGGGAATGCTTTCAACTTTCCCCCATTCAGCGTAACGTTGTCTGTGTTTGCCATATATGGCTTTCATAATTTTGAGGTATGTTCCTTCTATGCCAATTTTTTGAGGGGTTTTACCAAGAAAGGGTGCTTGATTTTGTCAAATGCTTTTTCTTCCTTCTTTTAGATGATCTTATGGACTTTGTTTTTGCTTCTGTTTCTATGGTGAATCACATTTATTGGTTTGTATATGTTGAACCATCCTTGAATCCCTAAGATGAAACCCTCTTTATCATGGTGAATTATCTTTTGATGTGCTATAGAATTCGGTTTGCTGAGGACTTTTGCATGTATGTTCATAAGAGATATTGGTTTATAGTTTTCTTTTTTTGTTGTGTCCTTTCCTGGCTTTGGTTTCATGGTAGCACTGTCCTCAGAGGATGGGTTAGGTTTCCCTCCTTCTTGAAGTTGTGGAATAATTTCTGTAGGATAGACATCAGCCCTTCTTTGTACATGTGGTAGAATGCAGCCGTGAATCTGTTTGATCTTGTGTTTTTTTGGGGGGAACTATTTTTTATTACTCCTTCAATTTCACTTCCCAACATTGATTTGATCAGCATTTCTATTTCTTCCTGATTCAGGATTGGGAGGTTGTGTTCTTCCAGGAACTTATCCATTTGATCTAGGTTTTCTAGTTTTGTGCATAGTGGTTTTTGTAGTAATCACAGGTGATATTTTGTATTTCTGTGGTATCAATTGTAAAGTCTCTGTTTTTATTTCTGATTGAATTAATTTGATTTCTTTCTCTTTTATTTCCGCTTAATCTGGCTAGTGGCTAGAAGCCTATCAGTTTTTTTTTTAAAAATCTTTTCAAAGTACCAACTTTTTTTTTTTAATTAAATCATAGCTATGTACATTATGCAATCATGGAGTACCAACTTTTTGTTTCATTGATCTTTGTAGTGCTTCTTTGTTTTTCGTTTTGTTTAGTTCTGCTCTGAGCTTTATTTCTTTTCTTCTGCTGGTTTTGGTTTGGTTTGTTCCTATTTTTCTGGATCATTGACTTATAAAATTAGATTGTTAATTTGTGATCTTTCTGTGTGTGTGTTTTTTTTTTTAATAATTTTATTGAATCATAATTATGTACATTGGTGCAATCACAGGGCACGATTCATATACATTCAGAAATATTTTGATCATACTGTTACAGATATCCTTCATGGCATTTCCTTGATCACTATATA
>CAUYON010026202.1:0-10349 GCA_963573935.1 Arctocebus calabarensis | reverse complement strand
ATGAAAAAATGCTCTGCATCACTAATCATCAGTCAAATGCACATTAAAATCACAATGAGATAACGCCTTACTCCAGTTAGAATGGCTTTTATTAAAAAGTCCTGAAACAACGGGTGTTAATGTGGATGCAGTTTTAGCACTAAAACATTGAAAAAATTGTCACCTCACCTTAAAGGGTTAAAATAGTCTCAGGGTGAAAGGATGGACTTGTATAATACAGGCAAATTGAAATCAGAAAAAAAGCAGGGGTTGCAATTTTAGTAGTAGATACAATTGGATTTAAACCAACAAAGATAAAGAAAAATAAGGAAGGTCACTATATATTTGTCAAGGGAAACATGCAACATGAAGAGATTTAGATAATTAACATTTATGCACCCTACCAGAATGCTCCTCAATTCATAAAGCAGACTCTAACATATGAACAACTTGATATCTTCCTGCACTATAATAGTTGGAGATTTTAACACCCCTTTAACAGTTTTGGATAGATCCTCCAAGAAGGAACTAAAGAAATACTACACTTAAACCTGACCCTAGAACAAATGGACATTACAGACCTCTTCAGAGCATTTCACCCTAATAAAACTGAATATACATTCTTCTCATCAACCCACGGGTGATCCTCCAAAATAGATCATATCCCAGTACACGAGTCTAACCTCAGCAAATTTAAAAGTGTAGAAATTATTCCTTGTATCTTCTTGGACCATCATGGAATGAAAGTTGAACTCCACAGCAACAGGAATCTTCAGAGTCAAACAGAGTCAAGGAAGCTATAATTTTAGCCTGAATGATAGCTGGGTCAAAAATGAGATTAAGAAGGAAATCACCAAATTTTTGGAACAAAATGATAAGGAAGACACAAATTATCAAAACTTTTTTGATACTGCAGAGGCCGTCCTAAGAGGGAAATTTATAGCATTGGAAGTCTTCATCAAGAAAACAGAAAGAGAGGAAGCTGACAATTTAATGGATCATCTCAAGCAACTGGAAATGGAAGAACATTGCAACCCCAAACCCAGCAGAAGAAATGAAATAACCGAAATTAGGGCAGAATTAAATGAAATTGAAAACAAAAGAATCATTCATTTTTTAATTAGATCATAGCTGTGTATATTACTGCAATCATGGGAACAATGTGCTGGCTTCATATACAATCTGAAATATTTTCACCTAACTGTTCGACATAACCTTCATGGGATTTTCTTGGTTATTCTATGAAAACATGTATTCTGCATTTAGTAAGTTTCACCTGTACCCTTCTAAGATGCACCATAAGTGTGATCCCATCATGTACCCTCTCTCCACCCATCCTCCACCTCCTACCCCCTCTCTTGCTCCTTTCCCCATATTCTTGTGCTATAATTGGGTTATAGCCTTCATATGAAAGCTATAAATTAGCTTCATAGTAGGGCTGAGTACATTGGATATTTTTTCTTCCATTCTTGAGATACTTTGCTAGGAAGAATATGTTCCAGTTTCATCCACGTAAACATGAAAAAGGTAAAGTCTCCATCTTTCTTTAAGGCTGTATAATATTCCATGGTATACATATACCACAATTTATTAATCCATTCATGGATCGATGGGCACTTGGACTTCTTCCATGACTTAGCAAATATGAATTGGACTGTAATAAACATTCTGGTACAGATATCTTTGTTATAATGTGATTTCTGGTCTTCTGGGTATATACCAAGTAAAGAAGGTACATAGGATCAAATGGCAGGTCTATTTTTAGATCTCTGAGTATTCTCCAAACGCCTTTCCAAAAGGAACGTATTAGTTTGCATTCCCACCAGCAATGTAGATGTGTTCCCTTTTCTCCACATCCACACCAAAATCTCTGGATTTGAGATTTTATTATGTGGGCTAACCTTACTGAAGTTAGATGATATCTCAAGATAGTTTTGATTTGCATTTCTCTGATGATTAAGGATGATGAACGTTTTTTCATGTTTCTGAAGGCCGTGCACCTGTCTTCTTTAGAGAAGTCCCTCTTCAAATCTGTTGCCCAAAAGAACAAGATCACTTGTTCTTTTCTTGCTAATACGTTTGAGTTTTCTGTGGATTCTGGTTATTAAACCTTTGTTGGACGCATTACCTGCAAATATTTTCTCCCTTTCTGAGGGCTGTCTGCTTGCTATACTTACTGTGTTCTTGGCTGTGCAGAAGATTTTTAGTTTCATCAGGTCCTAGTAGTGTATTTTGGATACTGCTTCAATTGTCTGGGAGGTCCTCCTCATAAGATATTGGCCCAGGCTAATTCTTTCCAGAATTTTCCCTGCACTTTCTTCTAGGAGTTTTATAGTTTCAAGTCTTAAGTTTAAATCTTTAACCCAGTGTGAGTCTATCTTTGTTTGTAGTGAAAGGTGTGGGTTCAATTTCAGTCTTCTACAGGTCGCCAGCCAGTTCTCCCAGCACCATTTGTTAAATAGGGAGTCTTTTCTTCACAGAATGGTTTTAATTGTCTTGTCGAAGATAAAATAGCTGTAAGTAGCTGGGTTCATCTCTTGGTTCTCTATTCTGTTCCAAACATCTACCTCTGTTTTTGTGCCAGTACCAGGCTGTTTTGATCACTATTGATTTATAGTACAGTCTTAGGTCTGGTAGCGTAATTCCTCCTGCTCTGTTTTTATTTCTAAGTAATGTCTTGGCTATTTGAGTTTTTTCCTGATTCCACATAAAATGATGTATTATTTTTTCAAGATCTTTAAAATATGACAATGGAGTTTTAATAGGAATTGCATTAAAATTGTATATTGCTTTGCGTAGTATGGACATTTTAACAATGTTGATTCTTCCCAACCATGAACATGGTATGTTCTTCCATTTGTTGACATGTTCAGTGATTTCTTTTCTTAGAGTTTCATAGTTCTTTTTATGGAGAAGAGATCTTTCATGTCTTTTGTTAGGTAGACTCCCAAATATTTCATCTTCTTCAGCACTACTGTGAAGGGAATAGAGTCTTTGACTGTTTTTTGGGCTTGGTTATTTTTGGTGTATATAAAGGATACAGGTTTATGAGTGTTGATTTTGTAGCCCAAGACTCTGCTGTATTCCTTGATCACTTCTAAAAGTTTTATAGTAGAATCCCTGGTGTTTTCCAGAAAATTACTCTTCTGTAAAGAGTGAAAGTTTAATCTTTTCTGGCCCTATGTGGATACCCTTGATCACCTTTTCTTCCCTAATTGCAATGGCTAAAACTTCTGCCACAATGTTAAGGAGCAATGGAGACTCTGGGCAACCTTGCCTGGTTCCTGATCTAAGTGGGAATGGTTTCAATTTAACTCCATTCAATATGACATTGGCTGTGGGTTTGCTGTAGATGGCCTCTATCAGTTTACAAAATGCACCTTTAATACCAATTTTCTGAAGTTTTCTGATCATGATGGGATGCTGGATATTATCAAAAGCTTTTTCTGCATCAATTGAGAGAATCATATGGTCCTTATTTTTTAATTTGTGTATGTGCTGAATTACATTTATAGATTTATGTATATTGAACCAGCCTTGAGAACCTAGGATAAAGCCCACTTGGTCATGGTGTGTAATTTCTTTGATGTGTTGCTGGATTCTGTTTGCTAGGATCTTAATGAATATTTTTGCGTCAATATTCATTTGTGATATCAGTCTATAATTTTTTTTGTTGTTGGGTCTTTCCCTGGTTTAGGGATCAAGATGATGTTTACTTCATAGAATGTGTTGGGTAGTAGTCCTACTTTTTCTATATTTGGAATATTTTCTATATTTTGGTACTAGTTCTTCTTTAAAGGTTTGGTAAAATTCTGACATGAAGCCATCTGGTCCAGAGCTTTTCTTTTTAGGGAGGTTTTGTATAGTTGATGCTATTTCAGAGCTTAATATAGGCCTGTTCAACATTTCCATTTCCCTCTGGCTAAGTCTTGGAAGGTGGTGTACTTCCAAGTATTGGTCAATTTTCTTCAGATTTTCACATTTCTGAGAGTAAATTTTCTTGCAATATTCATTAAGCAGTTTTTGAATTTCTGAGGGGGTCTGTTGTTATTTCGTCTTTACCATTTCTGATTGATGAAATTAGAGATTTTACTCTTTTTTTCCTGGTTAGGTTGGCAAAAGGTTTATCTATTTCATTGTCCTTTTCAAAAAAACAACTTTTTGATTTATTGATTTGCTGTATAATTCTTTTATTTTCGATTTCATTTAATTCTGCTCTAATATTGGTTATTTCTTTGCTTCTGCTAAGTTTGGGATAGGAATGTTCTTCCTTTTCCAGTTGTTTAGGATGTCCCATTAAGTTGTTAAATTCCTCTCTTTCTGATCTCTGAAGGAAGGCTTACAGTGGTATAAATTTGTCTCTAAGGTCTGCCTTTGCAGTATCCCAGAGGTTCTAATAATTCATGTCTTCATTGTCATTTTGTTCCAAAAATTTGGTCATTTCATTCTTAATCTCGTCTATGACCCATCTATCCTTCAACATAAGGTTATTTAGCGTCCATGTTTTTGTATGCGTTTGCAGATTCCTGTTATTATTGAGTTCAATGTTTATTCCATGGTGGTTCAAGAAGATGCAAGGAATAATTTCTATTCTTTTAAATTTGCTGAGGTTAAGACTTGTGACCTACGATGTGATCAATTTTGGAGTATGTTCCATGGAGTGCTGAGAACAATGTGTATTCAACTTTATTAGGATGAAATGTTCTGTAGACGTCTGTTAATTGCAGTTGTTTAATGGTTACGTTTAAATCTAAAATTTCTTTACTTAGCTTCTTACTGGAGGATCTATCCAGAACTGCTAAAGGATTATTAAAATCTCCAACTACTATAGAGCTGGAGGAAATCAAGTTACTCATATCTATTAGAATTTTTATTATAAATTGAGGTGCATTCTGGTTGGGTGCATAAATATTAATAATTGAAATCTCATCTGTCTTCTCTTTTTCTTTGCAGCCTTGCTCAAGTCATCTGTAAATATTGGCAAGTATAAGTGCAGAGAAAGATAGTACCTTACACAACCATATAAATACTGCATTTAACTCTTACTTTACTAACAAAATACATTGGTTTTGTCCATGTGGAGTTTGTATCTTGCTCTCAATTTGTGGTCTTTCCGTTTGGTTTTCCAGGTCTTTTTTTTATCATCTGTGTTGAATATTAAATCATGGGGAGGAAGCTGGACCTGTCTGGTTTGACTGATGATGAAACAGAACATGTTCTTCAGGTGGTTCAAAGAGACTTCAATCTTCGCAAAAAAGAAGAAGAACGACTAAGGTGAGATGTCTCTATTGTCCAACAGGGTGCTGTGAACTACACGTGCACAAGTGAAACAGGTGGTGTGAGAGTGCGCTTTCCTGCTAGCCCTTAGTTTGAACATGCAAATATATATTCCACTACTTCTTAATGTGGACACACACATATGTGTGAGATAAGGATGCCCCACCTTATGTAGAAAGCCTAGTTAGCTTCTGTTCTTGACATGATAGTATCAGTTCAGAAAGGTGAATGTTCGCACTCTCAATCTAGGTTTTTTTGGGACTGCTTACCCTCTAAGGTGCTGTTAGCTATAGAATGGGTGGAGTTTGTAGTGAAGCTGGTTGTCTTGAACTTCCTCGTGGCTTTAATTTTCTGGTTATCACGTCTTACTGAAGAGTGACCAAAATGTTAAGTGAACAGTTCTTGGGAGAATTAGACTCACATGTATACAATCTTCTGTTTGAAGTTTTAGTCACCATGGTATAGTTCCAGGGTCCTCAAACTATGGCCAATGGGTCACATGCATTGGTGTGAATTGTATTTGTTCCTGTTTTGATTTTTTCTTCAAAATGAGATAAGTGCAGTGTGCATAGGAATTTGTTCATAGTTTTTTTAAAAAACTATAGTCTGGCCCTCCAGTGGTCTGAGGGACAGTGAATTGGCCCCCTGTTTAAAAAGTTTGAGGTTGCCTGGTATAGGAAAAGAGCTTTGAATATCAGATACGTGGAAACTGACCATCAGGCTGGCATTGAGTCACCTGGCCCAGCACTACCCCCTTCATTTTATAGAAGAGGAAACTGAGGCCCAGAGAGGTAGTCCTCTGACTCCTCTGCAGTTGATAATTCCTGGTGGAATGCAGTTCAATTGGATAGAAATACCTAAATTTGGAAGAAATCAGAGTGATAGAATTGAGATCATATGTTGAGCCTAGTGTATCCAGTGACAAGTCATTATTAGCTTCCCATGTCCATTAACATTTTATTCCTTGGGTTTCTATGAGTTTATTCATATTACTATCTTCTTCCTTAGAAACTAAGTAAAGATTTGTTTTCTCCATTATTACATATCCAATAGCTAGAACAGCGCCCAGATCATGGTATTTAATTAATTAATAGATTTTGTGTCTTCCATCAAAAAAGCATATACTGAATATACCTGTATGCTATATGTGAGGCCAACAAAAAAGAGGCAAAAATAAAGATGAATATGCTGGAGGGGGCGTGTGGCCTAGCAAAGAAAGATGAGATTCTGTGATCAGTTGGTGAAACAGTCACTGTGAACTGGCACTGCCTTGGATATTCTCCACAATTCATCTTATGATTCCTCACTAAAGTGTCTGTGATATAGTCACAATTTACAAAGAGGCACCCAAGAGCAGAGAGATCACAAAACGTACTTAGAGGCTCCACACCTGTAGCTCAGTGGCTAGGGCTCCAGCCACATACACCGGAGCTGGTGGGTTTGAATCCAACCTGGGCCTGCCAAACAACAATGACAACTACAACCAAAAAGTAGCTGGGCATTGTGGCAGGTGGTTGTAATCCCAGCTACTTGAGAAGCTGAGGCAAGAGAATTGCTTAAGCCCAGGACTTTGAGGTTGCTGTGAGCTGTGATGCTATGGCACTCTACCAAGGGCAACAAAGTAAAACTCTGTCTTAAAAAACAAACAAAGAAAACCAGGAAAACAAAAAAAGTTACTTAGAATCCCACAGTTGATTGGAGAGCCAAGATTCTATTTTCCAAATTTTCTCGGTTATGTAAACTAGGTAAAGCCTTTTCAAAACTGTGTTTTACTTTTACCTCCCTCCTAAGTAATTCCTTAATATCATCTAGTATCCAGTAAATTCTTCCAACTGTTTTCTTTTTATGAACATAGGAAATGTGTTCATATCTCAATCCAAACAAGGTTCACTCATTAATGTGGTTGTTTTGAATCTTAAACCTCTGGATTTTATCATCATTTCTGATTTAAATCAGAAGGCAAGAATGGCACTGGGTGTCTCTAAGAAGAGGTTTCCTTTTAATTTGTTGTTCTTATAGTTAGGCTGAGGTAGAGGTGGAGCCTAGACTTATAATTTTCCTCCCTTTTAAGAAGATCTTTTAAAAAAATTTACAGTTTGTTATCTTGGGTGTTCTTCCCAATTCTATTTACCTGTTTATTTTTATCCATAGCAAAAAGTTCTTTTCACTTCCAAAAAGCATGTATTTATAACCGGTGTGATTTTGTAACAGTTGTGGAAAGGGCAGCAACTGGCCATGGCTAGTGGGTGGAGAAGGCCCCCGGTAGAAGTGTAGCACCCAGACATTCAGGACTATTGCTGCCCCTTACTGCCCACTGCAGCTAACGGTGGGCACAGGCACATCATAGTTTGTGTGGATATGTATCAGCTTTTGCATGTAGGGTAGTCACAGATCTTCCCATGGAGAGTGATTCTATTGACTTCGTATTTGATGGGACGCTTTCACAGGACTGGACATGTGAGTCATTGGATGTTTAATCCCATGAAAACTATGTGTATAGTGGGACTCAAAATAATAGGCGTGTAATAACAGCTGGTGGAGGTGGGGACCTATTTACCAAAACAGTAGAGTGAGTATTGGTTTTGTTTCTCCAAGACACACAACAGCATGAACACTATGGATGCAGGAAGCTGGAGGACAAAAGGCATTTTGACCCATGCTCCTCCCTCCAGGGGCCTGGACTTTCATCTAGACCAGCGGTTCTCAACCTGTGGGTCACGAACACTTTGTAACAATGAAAATACATCTTGCATATCACATACTTAGATTATGATTCATAACAGTAGCAAAATTATGAAAATAATTTTATGTTTGGGGGTTGCTATAACATGAGGAACTATATTAAAGGGTTGCAGTATTAAGAGATAAATAAGAAAGTTGAACCATTTGATCTAGACTAATCAAGTAAATATATAGGAAAGTTCATTTTATATTTGGTTAATTTTTTATTTTTCTTCTTTGTCAGATGAAGTAAGAAATAAAATATTAAGAAAGAACTTATAATGAAAAGCCTAAGTCCCCTGCTCCGTGTTCAGTCATTTTTATTCTTCATCCTTTAGGTCTCCTGGCATGCCCTTCATAAATCTAAACATGTCCTTTTGTTGCTGTATCTCAATGTGTCAATTTTAGACATTCTTTCAGTTCTCTGCTCTGAATGATGGAGATTTAGCTCCATCATTAGACTTCCCTCTACTACCCTTGTCTTTTGTTTCTTAATGGTTTCGTTATTATTTTCAGCTTAGTTTTCTATAGGTCATCCTTCAAACTTAAATAATAGGAACCTGTGAGTCCTACTCTAATATTTGCCATCCTTTCTTGCATCTAACGATGTGATATGCAAATGGTGTCCTCATTTGTAAGAAGAGTCATATGTCTGCCTCTTTCTGCCTGCTCTGTCTCCTGTCTCTCCCTACAGTACCGCTGCCGTTACATATTCACAGTCAGAGAGTCACGTGCTGTTTGGAGAAAATATTTGAGTTTGTCTTGTTTTGCTTATAGGCTGATTCTTAATGTTGAAAACCAATAAGCAACCCTTATATAACTATGATTGAAAATACTGTTTGCTGTTCCCACTCCCTCTTTTTCAGAACTTCATTGAAATCAGTAGGTGGCTGATTGCCCTCCTCCTTTTCTCTTCACTGTTATGAATTAATTATGCTTTTATTTCTTTGCTGTCATTTTAAAAGGGTCTTGGGAGGAAGGATAGGCCATTAAGTATATGCTTACTCTGTCATCTGGAACCCAGATGCCACACAGTAACTTGCTTACAAGTCAAGGCCATGTGAGGATTCTGGGGAGCATGCAGAGGTGGGAGGCTTTCCTAGTGTACAGCATGTACACAGAACAGGCTTTGGGGTCAGACAGATGGGGCACAAGTCCATCTAACACAGGTTACCTCAGGCTGGTTACCAACTGTCTGAGTCTCACATGTCAGAACACTTCCAGGAATGGCTGGATCATTGTTAATACCTCAATGCTGTCTTATCTGCAGGAAATTTGGGATTTCTGGTAACTCTGCCCTGACTTTCTCTGCAACTCTGTAGAAGAGCCTTTGGGTGACAGGCATCTCATGCAATGGGCTCTGCTGTCTCTGCTGCAGATCTGTTCCGAGGTCCCGCAATCCCATTGAAAACATACCTTTCCACGAATTTTCAGGTTTCTAAATTTTTGTTTGCTTTGATTGGCCTGTCTGCCTCTAGTATTGGTCCTTTTAAGATAGTAAACAGATCTAAGCATATTAAACATCTAACAAAATTCAATGAGAAAAATAACTTAGTATAAAAACACAGTATTTCCAACTTTGTCTTCGGTGTTGTGCTTTCCAACTAATGAGATTTATTATCAATGTCATATGAACTTTCTCCATGCTTTTTTTCTTTCAGCTATAAAATTCTTGAGAAATCTTCATGTAGTAGAAAAAAATAACTAGGTGTATATGCCACGTTTAAGTCCACAATGTTCAGAAGGCTTACCAAATTACTTTATGTCTTCTAGGTTGAGTGAAACATTTGTGCCGTACTAGGTGTATTTACGCAACTTTTGGCCAAGTGGATTTTTTTTTTTTTTATGAAACTGTAGCTCTTTATAGAGAAAAACACATTATTCAAAACATATTTTGAAACAAAAGCAATATTAAATAATTAGGAAACATAATTCAGAAAAAAATTAAGATTTCAAAAATATTTTTATATAGAAATATTTTTACAAAGATTTTACAATATAGCAAATCATTATGTCATACTGTAGAAAGATAAAGAAAAAAGATTCAACCTCCAAGGGTAAAGAAAGTGCTCCTGGCAACATATTGCAGTCTCCAAGAAAGTGCATAGACAGTTAAGGCAAAGTATCATGTTGGTACTGACAAGCTGCAAAATGACTTAGAAAACGGTTTTTAAAAATACATGCAAACATTTTTCCTCTATTCTTCTCAAAGACATTTGAAATTGATACTTTTACTGATCCTTTTGATCTTAAAGGATTTACATGTATGTGGAAAAACAAAACACTTAACTAGAATTCTCTAATAAGGTTCATGGTTTAACTTTAAAGAGCACCTTTGTATTTTTATTAACAGATAGGGCAACATATTGTAT
>CAUYON010026192.1:0-15825 GCA_963573935.1 Arctocebus calabarensis | reverse complement strand
GCTTTTGCACCATGATGCACAGGGTTGTACTTTTTGTACTGAACTGATAGGTGGCCTAGTGGTTATGCCCTGTACTACCATTTTGAGGATCTGGACTCCGTTTCCTGCCTTGCTCTTTGGACCACATTGTCAATTCACACCGGTGGGTATATTCATTTTGGAGGGTGGGGACTATAGCAACAGGGAAGCCAGAGAGTTCTTTCTCCTTGGTCACCACCAAAGCCTATCCTTCCAAAATTTCAGCCTAGCCACATTCCTCAAGGAACCGGTTAGAGCTAGTTTCAGTAATGAGTTCTGAACACTTATAAATGTAAGAAATGACTTATGGCTTGTTTAAGAGGAAAAAATTTAAGTTGCTAAAATTGTAATAATTTGCATTCTGTACCCTTGAATATAAAGTGTATTGAATACTCAATTACTGTTAATTTTGATCACCTTGTCTTAGGAGTTGCTAAGCTTCTAAAAACCTTAAAGATCTGATGAGAATGTGCTTTTCCATGAACTTGTTCTTGTTGTCAAAGATTGAGGGGTTATTAATACTTGAAGGTAATTTTAAGACTTTGTTACAAGTATCTTAATATAGATACATCAAGATAAATTTGTGGGGAACTGAATGAGTATATATTTTTGATACATAGTTAACCAGTTGGTGCTGAAAGGAGAATTTTTCATTGTATAATTGCTACAGAGTAATATTTTGATCAGTGAAAAGGAAGCAGCATGGTGCAGATATTTCACTAGAGACTATCCATGTTAGTTTTACAATTTTTTAGTAATTACAAGAATTAGGTATTTAAATGGTATTGTTTGTCATTTAAAGTACTATTTAGTATTTGTTAAACAGATCATTTTGACCCGTATTTGGTGTTTGATTTAGGTACATAAATTCTAAAGATGAGTTAATTTGAAGACAACTTATTTAAGGGTATGTTTAAAATACAGTTTGTGAGAGCGTTTTTTTCCTTAGCAAACTATAAATCAGATACAGTGTTGAATGATACCCTTAGTGATAAATAACCATTTTCCCTTCAAAGGAAGTCTTGCTGTGAGCTCTTCGCATGTAAAGCATATATTCTGCACAGTTGTTTCAAAGTTTTCATGGTTTGGATACTTGAGGGAAAAAAAGTGAAATAATTGGGCTTGAAGATTGGGATTTACAGTAGATAAACTGTAAGAATTTGTTAATATTATAGTTAAAGGCCTCGGTTAACTAGAATGTGGGAATTGGGTATTCTGTTTAATTAAATTTTAAGTAGAAATTCCTTCTTTATCTTCACCCTCGTTGAACATTTTCTAAGACGGCCTTAGTAGGAGCTGCTATATATTGAAAGTAGCTATATCTTTGATTTTGATTATTAATTGCTCTATAGAAAATATAGGAGATTGGGCTATAAATTTCTTAAAGACCCTCGCCCTGCTAATCTTAAAAGTCATTGATTTTAAAGAGACCCACTGTGAATTTGTTCAAATGTCTTTCTCTTAAACTAGAGTATAGGAAAAGTTCTAACACTATATTAAAATAATACTTCACCATGTTAAACAGCACTGCTTGCAAGTAACCAACCATTAGGCTTTTGTCAAGAGAAAATGACTTGATTTTCATTACAACATACACAAGTACATTATTTATCGTGTATATTTGATTACTAAAAGCAAAGATAAAGATACATCGTGTGTGAAATTGTTGCTTTCCTTGTAACTACTTAGGAATTTTGAAAGTATTAAAAATAATTGTATTGTTTTGACAATTAAAAACATTCAGCAATATGTTGGTTGATTTTTAAGATGATGCTGGTTGACTACAAATTTAATTGTGAAAACTCTAATAAGGAAGATAGAGCTGTTTTGTTATAAAGGAGAAAGTAGGGATATTTGGTATAGTAGAGGAAAAACCTTCAGCAGAATCACGTAAGTGACATGTAGTAGATTTTGGCAGATCGATTCCATTAATGGGGGTGTGTATGTATGTACACAGACACATAAAGCACAGTTAGGTGGTTTAGTGTTGGAAACGATTGTCATCCTACTAAACACAAGTAAAATGTCCGTGAATTAGAGAGGTAGTTTGGGGACAATACATTTAAGTGTAGGAAAAACTGCCAAAATTAAACTTTATAGATTTTGTTAATATTCTGTTTAAATCTTGGAGACATAAACACTTTTGAAATGATATAAAAGAACAAAAAAATTTTTTTTATTTTGTAAGACCGTGAGCTATTTCATGGTTTATGTTGAAGTGCCCATGAATGCTGTGCATTAAGCTACTTGTTCAATAGCTACTTGGATTTCCAAAGGACTTTACTTTAAAGGAATGTTGTAACATCTGTTATGGGGTAAAATACTTTCGGGGGAGTTTAACTTTCATTTGTATGCCGAAGAGGTATATACATAGTACATTAAGAGAAACATTGCTCTCCTGTGTTAAATAATTTAATTACAGATTGATTCACAGAGCTTGACTTGTTATTGGCATCATATAAACTTAAAGTTTTTCTCCTCCCCTGGTTTTGGAAGAACTTGTGGTATTAACTGTGAAGCAAATGCTGTAGTTTACTGATGTGCATTAGTGTCAGCTATACGTTCATGTTTTTAGTTTGGAAACTTGGTGTGTGAAATGGTATAAACCAAAGCCCCACACTAGTTTTCTTATTTACACATTATCACTTTCCACCTTAATCATTGAGACACTTTATAAGATAAGCCATCCTTATTTTGCTCAGCATGCATGGCCACTATTACCTCATGGTTTTTTGTTGTAGTTTGCCTGATCTTATTAATTAGAACCTAAAGGGAAGATGATTATATGTGGGTCCCTATGAAAATTTTGAGACAGATTATATTATAGTCCATTATGTCACTTCCAAGAAATACAGTCAGCAGCATCCTTTCTGATTGACCTGTGCAAATTTTCAAACTTACTTAGCTTATCAATGTTGCTCAGAGGACTTTGTTAGTTTCCATACCCATGATTTTACATTTCTTAATTTTTAATGTATCTGAACGTATTCCTTCAGTCTCTATACCTGTGTTTTGTCATGATCCATCTTTGCCACTTGCCAGGTTAGGGCTCCACTTAAGTGAGAATCCATATTTTGCTTCTCTGAAAGGAGATGGCTCTTCTTATCTTCTCAAATTGGGATATACTACATGAATCTGATTATGTGGGGGATATATGTATATGTGAAGTCACAGGTAAAATGTGAGCCAACTGTATAAAGTAACAGTTTTGACTGGGGTGCACATTTTTATTTTAATCAATGAAAAAGTCAGAATTTTAACACTACTTCAGTTCTGAGTTCTCTCCTCTGTCTGTATAAATTCACTGTCCCATGACTTTAAAGAGTACTTTGTTGCACTCAGAAGCCTCCTTGGTATTATTGATCCTAACTTAGTTCCAGGACAACAGCTAGAAATCTTGGAACTGCTCAAGAATTTTGGCAGTGTACCAGAATAAAGGCCTGGGAAATAAGACAAAATAGAAACTTTGGATAGAGTTTATGAAAACTACTCTGAACATAGACTACAGTTTAAGATTTAAGTTAAAAAGATGTAACTTGAAAACAATTAAAAATAAATCTGCATGCAGCCAGGTGCAGTGGCTCAAGCCTGTCATCTTAGCACTCTTAAAGGCCAAGCTACTTAGGAGGCTGAGGCAGGAGGATCACTGGAGCCCAAAGAGATGGAGGTTGCTGTGAACTATAATGAGACCATGGCACTCTACCCAGGGCAACAAAGTGAGGCACTGTCTCAGATAAATAAATACATAAATAATTATTCTAATAAGGGAATATGTTTGCAATTGAGTTGCTTAGCTGTGGTTTGTGTTTGTTACTTCTCATGTGACTGTGATACCTTGAATAAGGATGAATGAATAGTTTAAGTGTGAAGGCCTCCTTGCTGGCCTTTATGGTATTATAAAATAATATTGATGGTTTATACTTTACAAAGTGTTACCAATTCTCTCAAGACTGTCTTGTTGCCCGGCTCGGCACCTGTGGCTCAACGGGCTAAGGCACCAGCCACGTACACCTGAGCTGGCAGGTTCGAATCCAGTTCGGATTCCACCGAACAACAATGACCGCTGCGACCAAAAAATGGCTGGGTGTTGTGGCGGGCACGTGTAGTCCCAGCTACTTGGGAAGCGGAGGCAAGAGACTTGCTTGAGCCCAGGAATTGGAGGTTGCTGTGAGCTGTGATGCTACAGCACTCTATCCAGGGTGACAGCTTGAGGCTCTGTCTCAAAAAAAAAAAAAAAAAGACTGTCTTGTTTCACAAGTAGGGGAATCAGTGCACTACTCTGTACAGTGATGAAGTGAGCCACAGAGTTTATGTCTGGGCTGTTTCCTAGTACTGTGCTTGGAACACAGGTATTTATAGTGCTCCGTGAGTTGCTAATGGGGATGCAGATAAATGCTTCACAATTTCATAATGATATTTAGCGCTTATATGTCAGCTTACACTCAGGATCCCAGTGGCCTTTACAGTTAAAGTAGTTGGCCTTGCCCTTAGGAGCAGAGTATGGTGTAAATTATATAGATAAAAGTTAATCAAAGTAGCATATGTCTGGTTTGAAGTACCTATATGACTGCAAAAGAAACTGCTTGTGATGCTATTGCTTTTCCCAGTGTTTTGGTTTAGGGCAGTCTGGTTCTGTCTCTTCCCTGAACAGTTATTTTTGCTTAGACAGATAATTGCTGGCTTTTGCCATTTCTTTTTCTGAACTCCTCATGTTCCATTTAAGAGCTTATGAAAACCTGTGCTTCCCATGAAAATCTATAAAACTGTCCTTTGCTGGTGACTTGAGAACTTTGTCAGTCTCTTGAAACCTGGCATATCTGACGAGACTTCTGCCTAGTGGAAATATAGTAGAATTTACTAAAATTTTGGATTGGAGTTACCGATTTAAGTCCACAGTTACAATCCTTGCTCTTGTGAAAGAAGTGAGCTAACATGGCTAAGCCTTGATCCGCAGAAATGACTTAGAAAAACTTGAGTACATGGTTTAAATAAATTATTTTGTTCAAGAATGGTGAGAAAAATTAATACCGTATTACTGTGGGAAAATTACTTCTGGGTAGTGTTTTGTTTTGGGGGGTTGTTTGCTTGCGCTATTGTTTTTGTTTCTGTTTAGAGACAGTTTCGCTCTGTCACCCTGGGTAGAATGCAGTGGTGTCATAGATTGCTTCAACCTCAAACTCCTGGGTTTAGGCGATCCTCTTGCCGCAGCCACTTGCCATGATGCCCAGCTAATGTTTCTATTTTTAAGAGAGATGGGATCTCACTCTTACTCAGGCTGGTCTTGAACTCCTGTGCTCAAGCAGTCTTTCCACCCCAGCCTCCCAGAATGCTAGGATTATAGGCGTGAGCTATTGCACCAGCCTTGAGTAGATTTGGTAGAGCATGATAATTTTATATTATTAAGAAACGAAGATAACTTTTTGTCTTATATAAAGACAGGGTGTTCTTCTGGAATAATTATAAGTGGATACATTTGTTGTCTTAGGCCCACTTGTAGATTATTTCTCTTTTTCACATTTCTCTTAAGCCAGGTTGTCCACTTAATGCAGACAGCAAGCAGTTCTAAGCCTGTGGAGTTCTTAAGTAAGCAACAGAATGCTGGACTAGATCTTTTATGCTGTGTCCCTGCCTTACTGCAATATTTTTTACCCCAGAATATTAGGAGTTACTTAACTTTTGTTTATATACTTTGTTTTTGTACAGATTGTGTCAAATTTATACACCCACATAGTCTGTGCTGTACTCAAGAAGTATGAATTTACCCATCCCTTGCTTTTCCCTCCCCTTGCTGCAGTATTCAAAATAAAGACAATTGGAAGGTGCTCCCCACCTCACACTCCCTAAATGTAGATTGGTATAAGATTGTCTTCCATCTTATTTTCTTTTTTTAAGCAATGAGGCGTCTTCTCCACTTAAGTAAAATATTACGTGAGCTCTTAAAATTGGTGAAGGGTTAGGGGGCCAGACCTCTTGATTGCTCAGCTTTCATTTTGTCCTCTAAGCATCATCTTCCCCTCCACCTGTATACATATCTTAAATAGTATGATGACATTTGGTCCCTTTGGTGTACTAGAAATTCTGGGGCACAGCAAAGGTTTTTTTCTCAAATCTAATAAATACTTTAGGTAGCAGGATAAGCAACAACACATTTTCCTAGTTGTGGGCACTGTTCTGCTAGTTTGAAAATTTTATAAGACAAGTGACCCGCATATTTTTTAAAACAAAATATACAAAATCTACATTACACTTTTATGTGTCTACATAACTATAAGTCACCTTGGTTTATTTCAGGTAGTTCTAGGTGCTACTGAACTTACAAAGTTAAGATTATGCTAACTCCAGCTTGAATGACTCACACAGATGTATTTAAAGTACTGTATAAAAACACTATGTGTAAATATGAGGGCACAATATAATGTGTATAGGAACAGATGTTGTTCTGGCAACCACATGTGATTCTTAGGAGTAAAATTCCAAGCTTTTTAAAAGATTACATCCTGGCGTGAACTCAGGATTTTTTTTTTTAAGTGATTTTCATTATCTGATCTCATTTAAACAGTGATACCTGCTTTAACCATTAACTTCCACCATCACATTTAATCCTTCTGACATTTGAATAATGGGATAGTGTCCTTCTAGTTATATGTGTGTATCATAAGAAGACAGACCTCCAGAGATTAAGTGAAATGTTTAGAGTCACAAAGCTAGTAAATGGCAGAGCAAGGATTTAAACACAGATCTGTCCTAGGCGCTCTAGGGTGGATCACCACACTTTATCATCTTTTCTAGCACAGGAAAGCTTTTACTGTGCTATGTAAACTTACCTCTTATTATGGAAGGTTGAAAGTATAAGGTAAAAAATATTTAGATGTGGCTGATAGGTAAATTTTGGTCCATTGAAACATTATAGTCTTACTGGAAAACACAAATTTTGATTTAGGCTGTAAGCTTCACCTTTAAGCCATTTGTTTTTGCTTTTACCCCAATATCTTACTACTTACTACCTGAGGCAGTGGTGGTTTTGCAGACCTTTCAGAATGAGTAGGTTTCGAATGGGTATAAGCAATCTCAGGTGACTGATGTTGGCTAGGTCTGATCTAAGAAGGTCCACCCTTCTTAATTGACTGGCGCCAGACCTTTCTTATGGAATCTGCTGAACACCACCAGATTAATCCTCTTAAAGTGCCATTAGAATCTTATTACTTCTTTGCTTCAATACCTGTAGTACCTACCAGACATGGTGGCACTCTAGCTTTCTATCCTCACGCTGCCTTTCTAATCTTGTCATTCATTATTACTCAGAAGCTTGACATAGCAGCTATTCTGATTATTTACAGTAGTTTCTAGAACTTGGTTTTCACCTCTGGAACTGCACCAGAAGTTTTTTGCAGTAAATGCAGATTCTCTACCTAACTTAGTAGCCCAAGCTCAGTAGCTGTTTCCTCCCTTTCTGCTGAGAATGAGCTCTCCTAGCACTTAGTTTGTCACACATCATGTCGTATCCGCAAGCTTTTTTCTAGGCAGGGACTCATTCATTTGACCTGCGTTTATTGGATGCTTGCTTTGTGCCAGCCATGAATGTAGGTATTAAGAGATGTACAGTACGGAGGAAAAACTAAGCAAGGTCTTTTAATGGACCTTATCTTTTTCATATATATAGAAGTATAGATTTATATTAGGAAGAGGAAAGAAAGTTGGGAGAAGAGAGCAGGGAGTGAGAAAGAGAGAAAGATCCCTTCTTTGTCTTAACTGAGGTGACACTGTTGGCCTGCTGCTTATTTTTAAGGAGTCCTATTCCAGGAGTAGGAATAGGACTTCTGATTTGCCTTCTGATTTCAAGATGCCTTTTTTTAAGCATCAAAAGGAGGCAAGAAAAGTTTCTTCTTTGCTGCACCCCTTTTAATAGAATTTGTTCTATTAAAATTTGGATTCACACTTAAGGACTTAGAAGGCTACATGTGATCTTAAAACTACAGGTTCCCCACCCCTGCCTGAAAGATGATAAAATATGGGCATAAGTGCCTCTCTTTCAGCTGTATCAGTTATTTCAGGTAATATTTTACTAAAGCTCTGATGTCACTTGCGATGAACATTTACAATAAAACTTTTAAGGCTCCAGCGCTTGTAGCTCAAGCGGGTTTGAATCCACCCGGGGCCTGCCAAACAATGACAACTACAACCAAACAATAGGCGGGCTTTGTGGTGTGCGCCTGTAGTTCCAGCTACTTGGGAGGCTGAGGCAAGAGAATCGCTTAAGCCCAGGAGTTGGAGGTTGCTGTGAGCTGTGACGCCACGGTCCTCTACCCAGAGCAATAGTTTGAGGCTCTGTCTCAAAAAAAACTTTTAAGCACAATGTGGTTATAATTTTGGTGATTGATAATATGATGAATAAGGCTATTTATTTACATTATAAGATTGTTGGTTTGTTGCTACACCACCACGAAAGAAAACCAAACTTGCTTAAAGTGCTAAAATTAAATTTTTAATCATTCTGTTGCATTTCACAAGCTTCTCATTCTATTTTTCCTAGAACCTCTCACCTTTGCAGTTCTACTCTTGTAACTGAAAGAAACTTACAGTCATTTGAAAATTTAACACAGGGGAATTCTTTGAATTTTTCTGTACTGCCACATGCTTAGTTTTGCAAAATTAAAAAGTACATCTCATTGATATAAGCCCAGTTGTATTAAATCTATTCATTAAGGCAGAATGAATTAAGGCTTTTGTTGCCAAAAGTGATACATTACACTGTTCTAGCCTCTTGGAGTGGAGCACATTTGCCAAGAAATTCAGCTCTCTACCAAGATTTTTCTTACCTCGTTGAAGGTTTGGGGACCACCTAGTAGGTCCCATTAAAGTATTCTAGAGGCACTCATTTAATGTCCAAAATGGTTTTAGAAGTTCCGTATTGGTGGTGCCTGTAGCTCAATGGGTAGGGCGCCAGCTACATATACCAAGGCTGGCAGGTTCAAACCCAGCCCGGGCCAGCTAACCAACAGTGACAACTGCAACAAAAAAATAGCCGGGTGTTGTAGCAGGCGCCTGTAGTCCCAGCTGCTTGGGAGGCTGAGGCAAGTGAATCGCTTAAGCCCAAGAGTTTGAGGTTATTGTGAGCTGTGATATCAGGGCACTCTACCGAGGGCAACGTACTAAAACTCTCGTCTCAAAAAGGAAAAAAAAGTAGTTCTGTATTACATTCTGGAACTTGCTTTAGAGCAGTGGTTCTCAACTTTCCTAATGCGACCCCTTAATACAATTCCTCATGTTGTGGTGACCCCCAACCATACAATTATTTTCGTTGCTATTTCATAACTGTAATTTTGCTACTGTTCTGAATGGTAATGTAAATATCTGATATACAGGATGTATTTTCATTGTTACAAAGAGGTCGTGACCCACAGGTTGAAAACAGCTGCTCTAGAGATCTGTCTTGTTCCAGGGAATTGTAATTGTACTTAATGTTCATAGTTTTGGCAGAGAGACCCATCAGTGATAAATGGCACTGATCTTGAACCCATATTATCCTGCTATTATAATTATAAGCAGACTTTCTCTGTTTCCATAGTCAGTGCCTTAAATTTCCCAGTAGCTACATTTTTAAGTGCAGTAAAAGTATACATAAACTTTACCATTGTAGCTGTTTTTCAAGTGTTACAATTCTGTGACATTAAGTGCATTCACATTGTTCTGCAATCATCCCCACCATCCATCTTGAGAATTTTTTTTATCTTGCAAAGTGAAACTTTTGTACCCATTAAACAATAGCTACCCATTTCTCCTTCCCCCCAACCATTCTGCTTTCTGTCTTTATGAATTTGACTACTCTGTCAGAAATTATTTGTTCTTTTGTGATTAACTTCATTCACTGAACATGTTTTCAGAGTTCCTCCATGTTGGAATTGTATCTGTGTTCCTTTCTTTTCATAGCCCAATCATATCCCACATTTTATTTATCCATTCATCAGTTGATAGAGATTTGAATTGTTTCTACTTTGGGGATGTTGTAGATAATACTGCTGAGAACATTTATGTAGAAGTTCTTATATGGACATACGTGCTTATTTCCCAACTCCTTATATAACAGAAGGAACTTTATTTGGGAAAAGGAGTATGGAGATAGTTGAGAGCAGCCTAGCTCCTCCGACCAACTCTTCCCTCCAAAAAAACAAAAAGATTATCTGAGTCTGTTCTTTTCCCAAGGTTCTTTGGGAAGAACATGCTTAAAGTATTAACGGTCATTAATATTAAAGATGATAAAGGAGAAACATATGCTGTATTTGTTCTTTCAAATGCTGTCATGTTATTTAAAACTACTAGGGTTGCGGTTTTTATTTTGCAAAAATATAATATGATTTGGATAAAAACTGATTGCTCGGTGTGACTCCAGTGACTGTTGGTCCATGGTGATGGGAAGAGTAAGTGTCCTCAGAGCTGAGAGCTTTGTTGAAGTTTTTCTCTGGATGTGATGGGAGCATCTGACTGAACCTCAGGTGAGGTGTGTACATATTCGTAACTTCTGTACAACCACTTGAGCTGATTTGACTGAGCATTTTAATATTTTAAGACTATTTCATTCAGCCTTGGGTTTTGAAATACTGGCACTTTCGTGTGTGTGTGTGTGTACTTACTGTTGTTTGTTTTTAATGAATATCAGAGATCAGCGCTTCATCTACATGTGTAAGGGGAGGAGTGCTACATCCTTGTTCTGGAGTGTGGCTTTCAGATGCATCTCCCTTACACACAAGCAGTGGCTTCCCTTCAACTGCTAATGTGTAAATGAGAAGAGTTTAGGTTGGGTAACCCCTGGTTTCTTTCTGTGATTCAGAGTTCTGCTTTCTCATAACAGATAGCAGTTAATCTGTGTGATTTGGAAGAGGAGTCTCAATCTTTTGCCTTTCCTAAGGTGTACTGTATGTTTGGTTTTATCACTTTGGAAACAGAATACTTGAGTCCCTACCATCCAGAAGATGCCAGAAGGCTGTTACTTAGATTCAATTCAAAGTATCCTTTTTTCTCACCAACTGAACCATTTAATACTGAAAAAGGCACCACATATTTTTAAAAAATTGTTATGTGTGAAATGGCTGCCACTAAAATACACTTTTCAGGAGCAGTAATTTAAAAAAATAATATCCAGAATTATAGTAGTATTGTTTCACTTGACCATCTCCTATGTATATCACATCTGGAATAATTATTTATTAAGGGCACTAGGGAGATTGACAAACTAAAGCCCATCCATTGGAGAATGGCCTATGATATCACAGAATGGTGAAAAGAACTAAGCATGGTTAACTGGGAAGGGGGAAAAGTGTTTTAACAATTTGAAAGGCTGTCGTAAGACTAAGGAATTAGATTTCTATAGGTAAGAGTAAAACTTGTGAATGGAGCTGTTCAACGTGGAATGAGCTGCCTGAGCCTGGTGAATTTTGTACTCTCCCTTAAAATTGAAGTGATCAGAGAAGTTTTGTGGGTTTTTTTGGTGACAGAGCCTCAAGCTGTTGCCCTGGATAGAGTGCTGTGGCATCACAGCTCACAACAACCTCCAATTCCTGGGCTCAAGCGAGTCTCCTGCCTCTGCCTCCCAGGTAGCTGGGACTACAGGTTCCCGACCACAACGCCCAGCCATTTTTTGGTTGCAGCCGTCATTGTTGTTTGGCAGGCCCAGGCTGGATTCGAACCCACCAGCTCAGGTATACATGGCTGGCGCCTTAGCCCATTGAGCCACAGGCGCCGAGCCCCTCTTGGCTTTCTTAAAAAAAATAATAATAATAATACAAATAAAACTTTTTTTAGCCTCAGTGCTACTGTGCATTTTCCAGTAAGCTTAAGGAAAGGAAAAAGGAGACTAAACTTTTCTTACCTCTGTCTTACTACAGTTTTATCTACTAATCCAGAAGAGCATCCCACCCCTTGGGAAGTCAGAATTACCTGTTCTGTGGGATAGAGAATTATGGAGAGGAAAAGGAGGAAACATTATTAGAGCTTTCTTTCTATGTAGACTTGGAGCATCTGGAAAATCTTTTGCCCAAGCTTGTAGGAAAGTGGAAAATAAGCTGCTCTGTTCAGGGCTGTGTGTTTTAGAAAAAGATTAAATTGGGGGTGGTTGCTTCCAGTTTGGAGGGTTCTAGCAAGGCTTTATAAGATGTTTTTGGGGGGTGTAGGGAGGCCTGTGGCTCAAAGGAGTAGGGCGCCGGCCCCATATACCACAAGGTGGCTTCAAACCCAGCCCCTGCCAAAAACTGCAACTTTTTTAAAATAGAAAGGTTTTTGCAATTGTTTTGATTTAAATGTAGGGCTTAGTGATAACACTAAAAGCAAATAAAGTATCTGTGTTCACCACTTCAGATGTAGATCCTAGAATAGTTAGGAAAAAGAAGGATGTATTGGTTATAAAAAGAGACAGAGTTTTAACTGTGACCACAGTTAGTTTCAATGAGTAATGTAGATAGGTGTTAAAATTGTTGCTGAGGGAAAGATAGAAAGGAAAGAAAATGCATAAATACGGAAATATTTTCTTTCAGACCAAGTAGTTTTTATCTTAACAGGTCCTAAATGTTTGCACAGAGATACCACAAGATCTGTTCTTAACCTCCCCCCAATCCAAAAGAATGACATCACTGATAGCAGTAAAGTTAACTGATGGTCTGATTCTTTCATGAGAATCTTCTTAAAATGCCTGTCCCTCTTAGAAAATTATCCACATAACTTAACATTTTTTAGTTAGATCATTGGTTTAAAGAAAATTCAGAAAACGCTTTTAAGCCTCAGTGGGGGCAGTAAGGTTCTTTATATAAAAATTCTTGCTTCGTGATTAATTGGAGGGAGTACTTTGTTTTAAGCATTAAGGATCTGAGTTTTGCATATTAATTTGGGTTGAGAGTACCAAAAATGAAATGTGTAGCTTGAATGTCTCCCTAATTTTTATTACCCAGAAAATGCTGCCATTTTTCTTCAATAATAGCATCATTTCCAGCCTTTGATTCCATTCATTGTAAAAGTCCATTTTTCTTTACAACTTTTTTTTCTCAAGACAGCCTTTGCCCTGTCACCCTAGGTAAAGTACGACGTCATCATCAGAGCTCACTGCAGCCTTAAACTCCTGGGTTCAAGCAGTTCTGCCTCAACCTCCCAAATAGCTGGGACAAGTGTGCACTATCTTTCCTGGCTGATTTTTTTCTGTTTTAGTAGACACATGACTTGCTCTTGCTCAGTCTAATATTGAACTCCTGGCCTCAAGCATCCTCCCTTCTAGACTTCCCAGAGTGTTAGGATTGCAGGTGTGAGCCATGGCCTGCCCTCTTTACAACTTTAATGTAGAAATGTTAAAAAGTATATCACCACAGTATAAACTTTATGTTCTGATCCTTTCAGTTTACTATAGACTCTCTATAACTTAATATTCTGACCTGACTAATTTTACTTGAGAGATTTTCAGTGAACTGTTGGAATTCTGCTGTAGCCATCTGCTTTGGTTAATTGCCCACTAGGCCCACCCAGATTCTGCATTTCAGTAGACTGCCACTTTTGCATAAATTTACATCAGGGGCTTCCGTTTACACTAGTTAGTATTTCAGAGAGATGCTTAGGAGCAGAAAGTTTTTCTCTCCCTTTCAGCTTTTTTTTTCTTTTCTTTTTTTTTTTACCTTTTTTGTATTGCACCTAAGATTACTTTGGAAACAAGGGTTTCACTGCTTTTAAAATATAAAAGGTTTGAGGCTCAGCGCCTGTGGCTCAACGGGCTAAGGCACCAGCCACGTACACCTGAGCTGGCAGGTTCGAATCCAGCCTGGGCCCGCCAAACAACAATGATGGGGTGCAACCAAAAAATGGCGGGCATTGTGGCAGGCGCCTGTAGTCCCAGCTACGTGGGAGGCGGAGGCAAGAGACTCGCTTGAGCCCAGGAATTTGAGGTTGCTGTAAGCTGTGATGTCACAGCACTCTATCCAGAGTGACAGCTTAAGGCTCTGTCTCAAAAAATAATATACATATAAAAGGTTTGAAAAACATTGGTTTAAATTAAACAGTATATATTTAGAAGAATAACCATCCTTGGAAGATGGAAGACATTCACAGATAGCAGTAAAGTTAACTGATAGTCTGATTCTTTCATGAGAATCTGTAGAAGAAGTAGTAACCATCCTTGTGGTTTCTCAGTGAAGTATTAGCGATGTTTTTCTTTTTTTTGAGACAGAGCCTCAAGCTATTGCCCTGGGTAGAGTGGTGTGGCATCACAGCTCACAGAAACCTCCAACTCCTGGGCTCAAGTGATTCTCCTGCCTCCACCTCCCAAGTAGCTGGGACTGTAGGTGCTTGCCACAATGTCCGACTATTTTTTGATTGCAGCCGTCATTGTTTGGAGGCCCTGGGCTGGATTCTAACCTACCGGCTCAAGTGTATGTGACTGGCACTTTAGTAGCTAGAGTTACAGGCGGCGAGCCTAGAGATGTATTTCTTACAAAAATTGTAGATTTGTGTGCTCCAGTATAACTGATACATAGTTGTCATTCTGTTGTGTGTTCAGGTTTTGGTTCCCAAATATTACAAAGTAGAGTCACACCTGCCATTGATAGAAAGTATGGGGTAGCACCTGTGGCTTAGTGAGTAGGCCCCTGCCCCTGCCAAACTGCAACCAAAAAATAGCCAGGCACTTTGGCGGGCACCTGTAGTCCCAGTTGCTCAGGAGGCTGAGGCAAAAATTGCCTAAGCCCAAGAGCTGGAGGTTGCTGTGAGTTATAACACCGCAGCACTCTTACCTAAGGCAACAAAGTAAGACTCTATCTATTTAAAAAAAAAAAAAAAAATATATATATATATATATATATATGAGACACACTATCATATTTAACTGTTGTATTTTCTGGTATGTTAAATTGACTCCATATGCTCTTATTAGGAGTTTAGGAAATATTAAGTTAGAATGCACATGAAAGTATGAAGATTTATATGCTACAATAGAAAATGATGCACTAGCTCCTCACTTGGGATAGTTTAAAGTGTAATCTGGAAAAATTGATGAATAGACTTCTTTCCTCTGGCTGGATTATCTGTGCCTGGTCAAAGGTTTATGGTTGGGTTATCTTTTGTTTATCTAACAAGAGTTTATCTGTTTGTTTGTTTTGTTTTACTTTCTGATGATAGAGTAGTAAATTGCTTTTCTTCTAACACTAAAAATAAGGACTAACTCCTGCCATCCTTGATCTGGTAGCTTTGCAGATTGGACTACCCTAGACAATCCCCACTGATTCATGGTGTGTCCCAGTCCTGCAGTTCTTACCTTCAGCCTGCTAAACTAGCCCTGTCATCTGTTGGGTTCTCCATCTGCATAATCCAGAAGAACCTGAGTACAGCCTCTGACTAGATCAGGGCTTTGGGCAGAGTGACTGTTATAATTGCAGCAGGACCTCATATTGACCACCTCCATCAGTTGACCGGATTCTTTTTTTCCCCATGTGCTTCAAAAGATTCTTTTGTGATTGAGATTTTATTGGTTGTGATGAGGATGGGTATAGACATTTGAATTTGTACACAGTTTTTAGCATTCATACCTACAATGTAAAAAGCCATTTATTGTAATTATTTTTAACAGCTATTCCAGTAACTTTCCACCTTAAAATTTGTGGGTAAATTTTCTTTAAGAAGATATCAAGTATCAGTATCTTCATTTTTTTTTTTTTTTGAGACAGAGCCTCAAGCTGTCACCCTGGATAGAGTGCCGTAGCATCACAGCTCACAGCAACCTCCAATTCCTGGGCTCAAGCGAGTCTCTTGCCTCTGCCTCCCAAGTAGCTGGGACTACAGGCGCCC